>VZTO01027912.1:98319-136481 GCA_013400615.1 Syrrhaptes paradoxus | reverse complement strand
AATTATAAACTCTCCTATCCTCTCCTCTCCTCTCCTCTCCTCTCCTCTCCTCTCCTCTCCTCTCCTCTCCTCTCCTCTCCTCTCCTCTCCTCTCCTCTCCTCTCCTCTCCTCTCTCCTCTCGTTTACTGAGGCAGACAGTCCTGCTGGAGCCTGCATTATCCTGACTTAGCAGCGTCCCACCCTCCAGCTAAAAGGACATGAACTTCATCATCTTACTTTCCTGAATACACAACCTTTGCACCTCAGGGTTGGTTTTAGCATTTTTTCTGCATCAGCCAAAATTTAGCATGTGCTGATCTGAGCTTTGCAGTTTAACCGCATGAGGAGTACGAGGTAGACTGGAGATGTGCATGCAACTTAGTCAATTTGTGGGTTGCTCTCACTACCTTTAAAAGACAAGGAGAAACATCCTTCATCCTTCTTCATCCCTTCACCTCATGATGACACAAATAAATAAAATTAATTCTATAAATTTTCAATTTGTATATGTACATGCGTGTATATATATATACACATTTATATAACACAAAATTTTCACGTTCTTACAGGTTTTATGTATGTATGAAAACACGTACTCCATACAGGTGGGGCTGGACGTGCAGTTCTTGCTGGAAACTAGTAGTTCAGTTTTATCTCACGTGCAGGCTTTTACAAATAATGCCCATTAAAAGCTATTTATATTCTGGTTGCTGGGGTTTTTTTAGATAAAAGCAGTAGAGTCTAATGTTTTAGAACTAATTATTGCAGTAAAGTTTTGCAATAAACATTGATAACAGGAATGATAGCGCAGGTTAGCATGACATTTTCTAGCATCTACTAAGTCTTGTGAGTAGCTTTAGAATTCATAACTTGTAAAACAGTCAGACAGAAGCCTATCCTGGGTGAATAGTTTAGCACAAAGTACTCCCTTGCCTCCACTTTCTTTTTATTGCTTCTTCAGCACAAGGATGCTGCCAATATTTTGACACTTTTTTTTCTTTCTTACAGTCTGTGTAGCTCTGTCTCTGATGGTATGCCTTCAGAGAAAAAAGAGCAAGGGACTGGGATATTCTTGAATTTCCTTGTTAAAACAACAACAGGATAATTGAGAATACAATTAGAGAGAATACAATTTAGCGGTTCAATTTAGGTGTTCATGCTTGGTGAGAGGGCGTTGGTACGGTTGGTGCATTGCTCAGGTGCCGCGTCCGGCTGCTGTGATGTGAAAGGGTCTCCAGCTTCAGATACAGCTGGGGGGTGAGGGTCTCTCTACAGTGCCAGCGATCTGTTTGTGGCCAGTTGTCCTGCCTTTGGGGCTGCTTTGTACAGACAATTTTCACTAAACCAGGCTGATTACAGGGGAGGACTGGAGCTCCATCCTTACTCCAAAATCACACACCTATGGTATGACCTGGGGCACTCCAACAAGGGGAACAGGAGCTTCAGAGGTATTTCTTTTGGTGGCACAAAATAGTAGCCTGTAAGACTGCCTTTAAAAAAAGAAGGAGAAAGGCACTATGTTTATCTTGATTTCATTTGCAACTTTGTTCTTGCTAGTGGATACTATAAAGTAGAAATCATGAATACTGCAAAAAATGAGGAGTTTGTAGATGTCATCATGATTTTATGACTCAGGAATGAAGTAGGAATAGGTAGATCTTCTATGTTCATTAGGAACAATATTTTCAGAAGCACGCTGTCATCTTTCATGGTGACTCTCTGGTGTAGAGAGTAGCTTTGTTCTGTATTTCTACGTAGCCTGTCACACTGGGTTACTGTTCTCTGCCAGGAGCATCCAAACACTACTGCAGAACAAATAAAGGTAGTGCTGTGCGGGCTGGGACGCTGCACTTTCTTTGTTAGCTCCTGAGTAACCCTTACTGTTTTAACAGCACCAGTGCTTTTGGAATAGTGTAACAAATCCCACAAACACCCGAGCCTCCTCCTTCAATGCTTAGCGTGGAGTCAGTAGCACCTTCTTAGAATCACAGAATACAGAATCAGGTGTGCATGGTCCCTCAGCCGTCACAGCACCTGTGCTCATAGCGAACTCCCCATGGAGGAGGTTGTCAGAGAAGGGGATCGTGAACTTTCTTTTAATAAGTAAATTCATAAAAAGCTCCGCGCAGGAGACTTTGCAAAAACCTCTGAGGGATGCTGTGGCCCAGTAAGTCTTAAGGGCTGTGGCTAGTTTGCTTTGAAGTATTTGTATCAAAGTAACATGAACACTGCGCTGCTTCTCTTTCATTTATTTTCTTTCACATGCTTCCAAACGTGCTAATTTTATGCAAAGATGTCTGTTAGCTGTAACAAATATTTATCCTCTCCGGGAGCTGAGCTCTTCTGAGTACACAGCAGCGCTTGTAAGCAGGCATTTGAGTGCTGCAGGTGTGCAGCTGTTCCATCCCTCCCTTTTTTTTTTTCTTTTCCAGCTGGCCATCCCCCTCAACAGAGCTGAACTTCCCAAGTTTTGCTTCTGTGTATGGACCTGTAATGGGCTTCAGTGGGAGCTGAAAGCAGCTGGGAACCCAGAAAGGTATACCCGATACATAAAGCAGCTGATTTCTCTGAGCAAGCTATTCATATTCCTGGCCAGCAAAATAAGCTTGTCCCGAACTTCCGAGCAACACAAGCACAAAGTAATGCGTTGTTTGCACAAGTGAAAGAGCATTAGCACACAGCAGCAGGAGGCGGAGGATGGTTTTCCCTTTTGTATTGTGTCTTGTAAATTTTGAATCTGCTCCAAAGGAAAAGAACTAGACATGCTTTCTCTTGGACACTGCACCTCAATTATCTTGAAGTAGCTCAAGCACATTCTGCTTCTGATCATTTTGCATTCAGTGCGACTTTTTAATTCGTGGAGAGGGAGGAAGACTTGGAGAGAGCAGGTGATTCACTTACATTGCTTTCTGTCCTGTGAGAGCAGATCGTAATTTGTCTCATAAGTCTTCTGACTCATCAGTGGAAAAGATATTTAATACAATGAGCTGCTAAACCCAATTGTTAGTACTGTCTTGGTAAAATGAGATTAGTAGACTCCTCTAATGGAGTGATTTATGTCACCTTTCCAAAGGCCCCAGTAAGTCCTTAAGGCTCATCTTGCACTACAGCTAAACATCCTTAAAAATCCCATCACCAAGGGGAATATGATTTACTCATCAAATTATGACACTTTTTTTTTCCATGTATGTGTTTCAAATGTGTATGTAGGATATATATAACTATACACATGCATCCCACTTTAGGAAAGACTCAAATAATTCCAGGGCATTGTGACTTAAAGGACAACTAATGCCATTTGGGGATTGTTTTACCTGTTGGCTCAGGAAGTAAGCAAACTGAAGTTCAAGCAAGAATGACCCTCTGCTTGCCAACTTATTTATTCTTTTGTAAAATTCATCCCTGGGACTCAAGCCTTGCCCCAAGTTTGCTCCTATAGGCACATCTTTTTTGGAGAAAGAGGCTGGAAACTTAAGCAGAAGGGCTGTGCCATGGGATCTTGTAGATCAGAGGCGAAGGGAGGAGTGGTTGGAGAATGCTCCCAGTTTTTGAAGGTCTGGAGGACATCAGCCTCCTAAATGACTGAAGGCAAGTGACTTTGCCTGCTCCATATGCAGATCTGCCCGTTGAAACTATGAACTGAGGTAGTGGTTGCACTGTGATGGTTATTAATCACAGGCTGGTTCCATGTGCTCTCTGTGGCTGGGAAAGACGTAGCTTGTTCCTTCTGGAGAGTGTCTCTAGGTAAGACTTTCTCTTCTTCTTCCTCGTACAGAGAGGGAAGCATTTGGGTCAGTCCAATATCTCCAGTGATACACTCAGCAGTATGTGGATTTTGGTGATGGGAAGCCTTCACTGAGGACTGTCCCAGTATTTCTGCAGCCCATACACATATTTTATTGCTCTGCGCTGTCAGAGCAACATCTCAGGGCACACCCAGAGCTGAAATCTAGACAAATAGTAATTCAGTTCAAAAATACTGTAGGAAAACCTTTCTTAAGTGGTGAAATAAGTCATGAACCCTTCAGTTCACTTTCTTCTGGGTGTACCACACTATGGAAAAAATTTATTTGATGAGTAGTGGCACAGGTGCCATTTAGAAGCCAATGACCACCGAGGCAATCCACATGGTTTTCAGTAGAGTTATTTAGTAACGCCTCAAGTCGTCCTCTTTCAGGATAATGATCACACTAGTTCCAAGTTTTTTGTTTCATCCAATGAAAAGATGTTTTTGCATAGCTACATGAAACAACACTTCATGCTGTAAAATACCGTTCATCTTTCATTAGGGTGTATCCTCATTGAGTTTTTCACTGGTAGCATTTGCAAAGTACTTATGTCATAGTTTCTCCATCCCTTATGTCATGAATTTCTCCATCCCTTTTGTCTGATGACCTAAGCCTGTTTACACAAGTCAGAGCTCAATGTCTGCTGCAGCAATACAACCATGATATGTAGTTCCACAACTCCTTCTAAGCTCCTGCATCATTACCTTCCATGAATTAGTTAGTGAATTAGCTTTCATTAATACCTCACCTCTACAGTTACAGAGGTCACCTTCACATGCAGACAGAGAAGTTTCCGAGCAGTAATTCTAAGAGATGGGAACTGTACTCATTAATAGCTGTAGATGTTAACTCTGAAGCTTAACAAAGACTATTAAAATTTGAACAGTAATATCAAATTACTTTTTTACCTATCTCTTTCAGGGCAGTGAAAGTTCTCCCCACCGTGATCACAGCTGTATCCAGGTTGTCTTTAACACCGTTCAGTTCTTTATTGACTGCCACAGGTTGCAAATATCCTGACCAAAATTTTTGCCCACCCTCTATAATGTAATTGTTTTTTTGATAATAAAAATATCAGCACAGAGCCTAACGTGGCAAAACTGAGAGGGAATGGGATCTGGAAGCTGTGCTGCATGGTTAGGTCTCATGTGGGGTAGACAGCTGCCTGTTGGGATCTCATGGACCCAGGCAAGGTCAGCCCTATGTTTTTCCAGAGGGAAGTGTCCGGCTGACACGGGAGAGGAGTCCCTCTGCCATGTGCACCTCCACTTGCGTGGCAGGCATCACTCAAAAACTTGGAGCTTGGTACACTCTCTCAGAGTTCTCTTTTTGCTTTAGAAAGAGCTGTGGTGTCAGTCCCTGTGTAACCAAAGGTAGAACATTAAAAAGAAGAAAAAGTGAAGAATAATGAAAAAAAATTTCTTTTACTACCTGATGGATGCATAATGTACTTGGCCATTTTGGTGTAAAACCACTAAGATTTTTGAGACTGTAAAGAGAGAGGATGAAAGATGGACTTTCAGGGAGAAGAAGAGGTTCACTAGTTTGTAAATTTTTTTTTTAATACAATAACCATAGAAAAAGACCCTTAGGATGGAAATGGGAGTTCTCTGTAAAACAGACTCTTCATGCTGATCAGCAGTGACAAGATGTAAAAAAAAATACCAGTGACAGAAAGATCACTTCATTTGCAAAGATAATAGTCTCTAAGATATTACTGCCCTCTCCACCCATGACTGCATGGTTAGCGTAAGGGATGTTGTGATCACGCAGACAGTAAATGAGGAAGCAGGTAACTAACCTACAGCACTTTGAGAGTTGTGTATCGAAGACTTGGCCTTCTGGGGAAACAGCATAATATCCTGAGATGCACTATAAAACATTTATAACCTGCCTTTAAAAAAGCTTCCAGAGGGGAAGTTTCAGCTTTTCCATTTTGTTGCAGAATGTTTCACTGCAAGAAAGGGGCAAGCAGAGAAAGTTATCAGTAGCTATCACGCTTTAGGGCTTTTTGTGAGCAACTTTCTTGGTCATTTCTACAAACAAAAATATTTCAAAGCAATAAAATATGTGGAAAGAGTCATTCCCATTTAAAACAGGAACAGAAAATATATTGCTAAAAATATTTTTAAAACCCTGTTACATGCAGCTGTCTCTGAGTTTTAAACAAAGCAGTGCCACCACCAGCCAGACAAGTCCTTGTGTTTCAAGAGTGGAGCCCAGTGACATATAAACAAGTGGTTGGAACACCTGATGTATCTTTGTAACCATGAAAGGATCTGTTTTTATTTATTTGCCAGGAAAATCTGTATTTAAACAGTTAAACAACATAGACAGTGCATGAATTTCCTCACTCAGTACTGAGATCCGTGACACATGACAGGACATCCACTTTATTTGATTTTGCTAGGAAAAGTTAATAAATTCTAGTAACAGTGTAAAAGTAAAAAAAAAAAAAAAAGCCTAATAGAAAACGGATTTATTTTCATTTAGTTCCACCTCTTAATCTGGCATCCTGAGGAGAGCATTTAATATCCCATTCCAACTTAGGCTGAGTTTTACCATCTGAAGACACATATTTAAAAGGAATAGTTTTAGAAGTGAAATCCCATTTTAATTACATTTTAATCCACCCACAGAGACAATGCACTTTATTGATTTGATTAGCCGATGGCTGTTCCTCTTGTGTACTGACAAATGCAGATTTTTGAGTATCATCGGGCAATTTCAGTTGTTCAAGTCAAATACGTAGATGCAGACAGTGAACAGAGCATAAACCAAAAATCCCTCCTCTGCCTCCAGCCTGCGTTCGTTCCTTCTAAGAACAACTTATTACTGTGAGCCACTTTTGCACATCCTACCTCCACCGGGAGGAGAAGGGTCAGGATAAGGAGATGTTCTAACTGCCGCTTGTCTCTGTTTTGTACCAGAAATCATTTTTAATGAGCACATCCACTCGTTTCAGGGCAATCCCCACCACATCGCATCGCTCTGAGCCAGAACACCTGGGAGTCTTCAGCAAGGTTGTGTGTGTTGCGAGCAGACCAAAAATAGACCTGTGAAAGACCCCATGATAAATTGCTAGCTGCGGTGAGTCACCTTTGAAACATGAACTGCTGTGCTGTGTTACTCTGTTTGCAGCCTTTGTATGAGAAAGTTCAGTAAACTTGGCCATAAAAAAATTGTGACGGGTTTGAACACATACAAAAGAAGCAAGTTCGTGTGTTTCTGGATGCAGATGGTGATGCAAACTAGGAGCTTTTTGATGTCCCCCTACATGTTCCTAACAAGGTAGTGGCATTGCTCGGTGCTCTGCACAGTGAACTGCTTCAGCTGGAAAAAATAACATGAGGGTGTTTCTTGTGTTCATAAAGACAAACTATACTTCTAGGTGCTGCTGGGAATTCAAGTCAGGAAAATCTCAGCAGAACTTTAGAAAGATTGAATTCTGGTCTCCCTTTAATGATAGAATCACAGAATGGTTTGGGTTGGAAAAGACCTTAAAGATCATCAATTTTCAACCTCCCTGCCATGGGCAGGGACACCCTCCACTAGCCCAGGTTGCTCAAAGCCTCATCCAGCCTGGCCTTGAACCCCTCCAGGGATGGGGCATCCACAGCTTCCCTGGGCAACCTGGGCCAGTGTCTCACCACCCTCAGAGTAAGAAATTTTTTCCTAATGTCTACTCTAAATCTGCCCTCTTTTGGCTTATACCCGTTACTCTTAATGTAGGCTGAAGACCCACAGCTCTCAATCCAGCTGTTAATTCTGGGTCCTTTTACACCCAGAAATCCACCTTTTATTCCCCCCCAAGTTTTGTCCCAGCACAGGGTTCGTTCAGACGGCACAACAGCAGGAATACCCCGTCACAGCCTAGAGGAGCCCTTACTGCCGGTGTCACAGCGGGGACTGCCTGGTGCTGGTGCAACAGTGGGGTATTTGCTTGTACAATCTTAGTCTCAATCTTTGGGTACCGCATGGAGCCACTGAACCCTGTGGCACAGATCTTCCTCCAACACTCGTTGCAAGAGTGAGGTGAGCCTGCTGCTGGAGCATAAGGCTCATATATTGTGTTTCTCAGAAAGGATGAAAAAATATGGAATTTATCGTTCCTGTGAAGTGCTGTGATAATTATTATAATCTCTTACAATTAAGGCAATGCAGTTGTCTTCATAAACAGGGTAAACCACCCTTCCTGATGACATAGCTTGTGTCCCAGAGGTGACAGAAACACCCAAGGAAAGATTTGCTGCACAGTGGCTGAGCAGGATGTGGTCCAGGAAACGTTAATATTAGGCAATGCTTCTGCTCCATCTCAGACTCAATAAATCTAGCAGAGAGGCAAGCAAACTTGATTTTACTCTGCCCGTGCTTCTAACTGAATAGACAGGGTTTGGAGACCTCACATTTCTTCTCAGGAGTCCCCAAACTTGCAGTCCCTTCCAATAAAAAGTAGCTCAGTGGTAGAGGAACTTCAGAGCAGCTTAGGGCAGCCCTCATCTTCACCGACTGCACTTGTTCTTTTGTTCAGTGATGAGTTCCCTCTCACTTGTTATTTTGGATGTGTTCAATGTTGGTCTGTTTTATATAAGGTAAATTATTATATTCTTCAAAAGAACTAAGAGCAGTAGCAAAGTTTGTTTTGTTGGGTACTGGGAAGGTAGAAATCACAAACTCAGGTTCCTAAGGAGAAGGTGATTGCTGCTTGATAGTGGCTCACAGTCTCCTTGCTTCGTCTGAGGATCACAATCTAACCAAACCCTTGTCCTTTGGTCATATGAACAGCCTATCGATTCAAAGACTACCTGTTTCAAATGAGAAGCCATAGGGTAAAAATTGCAATATAACTAATACAAGTCTGAAAAGGCAAGAGTGAAAAAAGAGTTCACTGTGAATTCAATAATATGGTTTCAAAAACTTAATCCTTCTAAGCCTGAAGGTATGATTGCATTATGTACAATAATTTTCTACAATCTTTAAGTCATTCGTGTATTAAATTTTGGGGTGGAGACATTAAAGTAGGGTAGACCTGAGGGAATTCTTCATGGTGCTCTGGGAATTTGAGAGAGAACATCTGAACTCCTCTGGGAGCCTAATGCTTTGTAATAAAGGTAGCTGCTGAATTATTCATCGAAAGAGTCTATACTCTCATAAATGGTTAGCAAAAGCTAAGGAGGTGACCGGAAAAATATTTCCTAGGAAGTCTGGAGAGTGATGCTCAGAATTTAATTGTTTGAACTGTCTGAGACAGATATAGCTGCTCTGAGTTAGTAGCTTTAGGACAATGCACTCAACTCCCAAGTGCCTTCCTGCACTCATGTGGGCTATATCCCCTATCCCCCATGCTGAGAGGTGGGTAATGCATAGCAAATACCACCCTCTCTCATTTTTCAGCAAAAAGTGGCATTTGGAACAAGCTGCCCGCTCCACAATGCCAGGAGACATTGCATGGAGGCACAGCGCAGCTAACGGACCACGCTAAGGGCTGTGCTTCCCAGCAGCTTCCTCCCGTCCCGCTGCAGACGACTGGGGTGTGAGCCATCAGCCCAGCACGGTGAGCTCCTGCCTCTCGGCTGACCTGTGGTGTCTTTCCAGAGCACCGGCAGGAGGGCAGCAGGAGCCAGGCACCGCTGATTTGCCCAGAGCTATCGATGGGCAGGATATTACCCAAAGGGAAGCAACAGTTTCCAGCCTCGAATCTGGTTCCTTGCTTCTTTTTACCCTCCTTCAAGGATGCTCCAGCTCTAACCAAGAACTGCTACCTAGAGAGCTGGGGGCCTGGCTGCTGTCTTAAAGAAAATGTCAAATCCTGAATGCAGTGCCTCTTTCTACAGGTAGGAAGAAGTGCCTAAAATCAATACCGTGGTCCTGAAAAATATTTCAGTGTTTTACCTGGATTTCAAAGATGGGAATGTGAGTGCTGGGGCTTGTTCTGATATGCAAGAAAAAGGGAAGAAATCTGGTAAGGATATCCAGATCAGTCTCCAGAAGATAGGGAAGATGTTATTTTCACTTGCCTTGAGACTGTGAGGAGGGATAAGGTCTCCTTGTCTCTAGCATCTAAAGAAACAGAGGCGAGAGACCAGAGCAGACGTGCCAAAGAACCTATGGTATCCATATGAGGAACTGCACAGGTTGCTGGGGATGTGCGTAATAGATCTCTTACAGCAAGCAAGTGGTGGGAAAGATGTGACTGGAGGCACCATAGTTTATTGTTTTTCTAGAAGGTAATTGCCTATAATACCAGAAGAGTTGTGTCACGGGAAGTAATGGTGAGGAGCTGTTTAGCTGTCTGATTAATTGTTTCAATAATGCACAGTCTCAGGTAGGTTATTGTGAGAATCCAGCACCAGTGCCTATAATCAAAAAGATGAAGAAGCAGTTCTACTCAGTTTTTATCACTCTTTTTGCAGTGATTTTGCCTTCCTTCTATGCAGACATTACACCAAGAATGGAAGCAGGAGCTGATATTTTCTCAACTACTTTTGGCATCTTTGTTATCCACTGGCTATTCTAGACTTCTCATCCTGTCAACAGGGACGGACACCTTCACAGGGCAGCTCTGAGCGCCTGAACTATTGCTCTCTGTGGCTACACCTCCAATGCTGCAGGCTTTTGTCCAAGAGAGCAGTGCTTGTTCTCAGGCCAAGCCAGGGTACGGGGTGGCCAGTGCCCTAGCTGCTTGGGACTGGCTCCTGCTGGAGCAGACGGACCGTAGCCACGCTGCACACTCATTTCACCGAGTCTGCTCTAGCACCAAGACCCGCTTTTCAATAGAAAGCACCAGAAATATCGCAACACCGAGTCCTGTGGCCACTGGTCCAAGCACAAGCAGAAAGCTCAAGGCATGGCCGTCTGTGTATTGGGCAGGGAAGTGACCAGCAATCGCGCTCTGTATGCAATGCAGTAACGGGAGAAGAGCTGAGGAGGAGGCAGGTGCTGCCCATGTCTCAGATCCCCATTTCAGAACAGCACCACAGTGCCTAGTAAATGAAACCTAGTGGTTTAATTTACACGCAAATGATCTGGCCTGGAGTAGACCGTGGTCTGTTCATAGGTTTTCTTTTAGGGAGCTCTGACCGGTTTGCTTCAGAAATGAGCTCAGAATTTTTAAAAGAAGACACACACACACATAACACTCTTCCAAAAAAAAAAAAAACCAACACCCCAAAAAAGCCTAGTCTATATGTAGTGTGGCTGCAAGGACTGAACTGAAGAGCTACGTGATTTAACAGCTCAGCCTTCCTCACATGCCTCTCCATCTTCAGCCCCCTTTGAAGTGGAGACACGGTTCCACTGATTGAGGAGGGTGGGTTTTGGGAACAGAAACCCAAGCCACAGCAGCTTCTGTTTCTGAAGGGCAGTTTGTTTCAGTGCTAACACACACTGAAAACGATCGATGGTCTCGGTAAGGCAGGAAAGCCTGAAACACAAGCTGTCCATCCTTCAGGATGGAGAAGCAGCACAAGTCTGCTCTGCTTCTGGAAGGGGAGGAAGGGGAGATTCCTTCACCTGTTGGGACTCCTGCTGTTCCTTGAAGCACAATTCCTCCTGAGTAGGTACCCAAAATGCAGAAACATAATTCTCCCTTCTCTAATCTGTTCTAAGGAGCAGTGCTTCTGGTACTAGAATCCCGATGTGCACCGTCCCAGAGGAGCAGAGCTGTACCGTGTCCCAGGACATGCTGGCTCTGAGTCCCAGCGTACAGTGGGGAGCGTGAAGAGCTTGAGAGCTTCAGAGACACTTGGGAAGGGATGCAAGGTCCCTGGGGCCATGAAAGAAGGGACATAAGGTGGCCTGATGCCACAGCTGATGGGGAGCTGAGTGCCCTCCCTAGGGTTCCCTGCCAATTGTATGCAAAACCCATCAGGCTGGGTGTTCACCACTGCGATACCCAGCCCGGTCCTGCCCCTCACCCGCACCCCAGCCTCTGCCAGCTGCAGCAGAGGAAGGAGCTCACCCAGCACCAGGGCTGAGCGCTGCGGCTGCAGCTGTCTGTGGGGCGTGAATCCTCAGTGAAGCTGCATTTTTCTCCACCTCTGAGTCAGGCACGTGAGCTCCAAAAAGGGAAGATGCTCTCTTTGAAGCCCTTCACTTTATGCAGCCTAAGGTTTCCTCCTGGAGCCAAGCAAGGAGGCAGTTACTTAGTTCTGCTTCCAGGACAGGGATTGTTGGCTCCTTCTCTGTGTTCCTAATTAAGTCAAAGGTAGAGCTTTTGACTGCCTCAGACTATTTTCTTCTTTCTCATAGCCAGTAAGAAAGAGATTTTTTTCCTTTCTCCAGTGTTCCTATGTGTTTGTGACAGCTTGAGTCCCAGGTTACACTCCTTCAAATACATAGTAAGAAGAAAAATCACCCTCTTGGAGGAACTGCCTGTTTTGCACCAGATGGCCGATGTTTTAACACAAAGCTATGCAGCGTCTACTTATGGTTTGCAATTTTAATTCGCTGAATGATTCACCTAAGCATAAAAATGGTAGTTTGGGTTTTTTGGGGTTTTTTTGTTTTGTTTTGTTTTTTTTGAATAAAAATGCATTGATTTCATTGCAAAATCAAATAAAAGAATAAGAAAAAATTAACAAAAATTAGCATTCTAATTCAGATTAGCATCCATGTACAAAGTATATGCAGTTTCAATTAAACTTTTTTTTTCTTTTTGACCAAAAAAAAGATGGTGATCCATCTGTTATTTTGTTAATTTTTTTAACGTAATAGAAGTAAAAGGTTTCTTCAAAGAAACGAGGCAATGTCCATCAATAGTTTACTTTCAACAGCTATAATATATAAAGGTGATTATCCACTGGGCCATTTATTAGCCCCGACAGAGTGAATACAGTGTGAGATATCAGTGAAAGGCCTGGAGGATTAAGGTACCAGCCCTGCAAACGTTGACATGCTTGCCAGTCAGACTAGTCTCCAGGACAGTTAAACCAGGTTGTGACCCTTTGCTTGATGTAAATGCATTTAAGTCTGTTCATGCTTTGGATCATTGTCTCTGGCTGCAGGGGAAGTGTGAGAGTTAGCACTGAGAGAGTCTTGTGTAAATGTAATATACCGGGTTTTTTTCCTTGATACATGATTTAACAGATAACTGATAGTCTGTATCATTTGTCTATAGCACTGTAGTTATATATTCTGTGAAGTATTGTAAAAACTAGAATAAAAAAAAAATTGGACTGATCAGCACTTGCAGTGAGGTCAGGAATTTCAGTAAGCAGATACCTCTCAGAAATTCCTTTAAATCCTTCAGTTATGTGCAGGAAAGAAAAAACTTTTGATTCAGATGTTTAAACCATAATTGCTTATATTAAAAAACCCAACTTTTCTTCCTTGTATTCTGCTTTAAAGAGCATCATAAAATCAGTTTGTGCTGCTGTAGCATCATGATGCATTTTATTCATTTAATAACTATGATGTCCGTGATTTTCTGTGCATCCAAAGAAAAAAAAAAACAAAACAACTCACCAACATTGTTTTTTCTCTAATTTAACACCTTTTCATATTGGGCTAACTGATAATACTTTATGATTAGAAGCAATGCTGCTAAAGGAGGAGAAAAATGAAAAACTGAGTATTAAATGTGATCCATGAGTCCAAGCCAATGTTGCTGCCTCATGTAGCAGCTACAATTTTATTGGCATTATCCACCCCTTTCTCTGGTCTGTCACACTGAACCACAGGCTAGTTAACAAGTGGACATTAATCACAATTAAAGTCCTTTCACCTGGAACAGCAAACAGGACAGTGGGTTGGGCTGTTTGGAGAAGAGCCCCGCCGTTACTGACCCCGCTTGGCCAATGACTCCTTCCAGCTGCCCTCACCGTGGTGCCCGTAGGCTTCCTGAGGGGAGCAAACATCCCAGCAGCTCCAGTGCCACCCCTGACCCGACACACCAACATCCGCACAGCTGCCACCTTCCTCCACGGGACAGCTTTATCTTCCTTTTGCAGCCACCAGCTCCCTGCTCCTTCCCTGGAGGTCGAGAAGTTTGGGCGGCTCCTACAGCAGCGGCTTTAGTGGCACATCAATCATCTGCTGGAGCGGAGCCAGGGGAACTTTGAAATGCAATTTTCTGAGCAAAATGTGAAAAACCAGTTCTTTGCAGCGGGGCGGTGTGTGTAGTGCAAACTGTGGCCCACGGCGATGCACTGGGCAGGTGGAGCAAGCCTGAACGCCTCCAGCTCAGGTGCAAAGCAGGCTTGCTCAGGCTACGCTTAGCTTCAACTCATCCATCCCATAACTAAAGTGTGCATATTTAGTCCTAGAAAATCTCCTCTACCCTGGAAGTAAGATGTATCTCCGTAAGTTGTTATTTTTTCTTGCTGAATTTCGCACTCTTCTCAGAGTAAAGAATCTGGTTGCTCTTTTTTTTTTTTTTCCTCTGGATCTAATATATATTTTTCTGGGAGCTACAACTTCTCATATGCAGCAGAGCATTCTTTGCGTCCTTGCAAGCTACAGTTTCCGTGGGCTCTGCCAGAGGTTAAAGAAAGTGTGGGTAGTGGCTGAAATTCAAGGAGAATTGAAAAGAGAGTAAGGGAATATTTGTTTTTATTCTATTTTTTTTTGGTAGAAAATCAGTAATGTTAAATTATGACAGAAAGACCAGTATTATGAACGAGTAAAACCCAGCCAGTTATTACATGACAGTTGCCGAAGGCAATTAATATTTTAAATAAATGAGCCTATTAATCCAATATAAAGAAACTTTTGCACACTGTAACTGATTAAAGTTTTATTGTGTTGCCATCAAGACCAGAAATGCCTTAAAATTCAGTGCAAAAAATGCTGAAAATTAATACAATTCTGGAAGTTTTCCCATGAAAGGTAAAGTGGCACTTAGCACTGTCTGAAACCAGCAGATTCATGTATCGCAGTGCTTCAGAGGCTGTCTCCCAGGTGGATTCTCATCTGTTTAATAACGCAGCCTTTTCCTCAGTGAAGGAGCTGATTTGGATATTTTGGGGGGTGAAGGGGAGGAGCCAGGAAGAAGTAATTTGTAGGCATGTACTGCCTTTGAGATCTCTACCCTTTTGGTCAAATACAGCTGAAATTAGCTGACATATGAACTATTATAAAGCAAGACCTGAAAAATAGATCATATAAGCCCAAATTCCTTTGGAAAGCAAGCTATAAAAACAGAATGGACTAATTCAGCTTTTTTTTTTGCCTCCGTTATACACTTAGGAAAGCAAACTCCCACCAACCAACCAAAACCAGAAAAAGTAGCTAGGATGAAGGTGACAGGAAAAAAAAGTACACAAATTATGTAAAATTTACAAACCGGTATTCCTTACTGTCCCTCTTTAACCCCACCAATTTAAGCCAAATAGCGTTATTTCCAATGGCAGAAGCAGAGATTTCAGGACAGAAGAGGAATTCCTTGAATAAAGGCAAAGTTTGAATGGCCGAGATGCTTCTAGGTCAGAAGGAAAAACTCCAATAGGAAAACTATGAGTCAAATTTATCTTTGGTGTGGCTCTCAGGTAATTCCACCAACCCCAATAGAACTATATCCTTCAGCCAGGGACGTTTCCTGATTTTTGGTGAAAGCGCAGAGTACAGAGAGATTCACTGTCTCTGCCTCTGGGTTCCCGCACTAGGAGCCCAGTTTAGTCACCAGCTTGGGACTGTGTCTAATTGCTCTCAACGTTGGTCATCTTTTCAAGTCTTTTGCTGAGACTGGGCCCCCGTGTGTTTCAGTTTTTGATGGGGTGGCCATTGTGCTGGAGAATTACTATGTAGACTTAACAGCTGTTTTGAAACACACTTCCAAATTCGTAGCTTGGTTCACATGTCGAGCCGCTATCAGATTGCTGTGCCGAGCAGAATAAGTACAGCGTGCTTTAAATATCTAGACTGAGACAGCTAGAGAAAGTGATCAGCAAATGGCACGAAGCAGATGTACAGTAGCTATAGAAACCACAGCTTACACAAAACAAATAAGCACAGACCATTACCTACAATTTGGTTCCCATTCCTTCAACTGCATCGTCACATCTGTTGTAAGGACCCTTGTAGGGAGCACTGGGAAAATATGTTGAACACAAATACTGCTGAACAAAGAATAAAGCCATTTCAGACTTAATGGTGCTAAAAGGGTATTTAAATGTACTAATAAAGAAACTAATGAGGGATGCTGATGGTGCCAAAGCAAAACGCTAGAGAAAATTAGCTAGAGCAACCTGCCTGTGGAGCAACACGCATTACATCACGCTGGCACGAGCTAGAGCAAGACAGTGTCGGGATTGCTTTAAGCATCAATTTAAAAAATCCCAAATGTTAAGATGCTTGCACTGTTTTTATTACTTTACTGCATACAACCATCACCCTAGAAGATTTTGGTTTTGCCCCTGAAAATCTGACTCTCATTTCAAAAGTAGATTTGAAATAAGAGGATTTGAAATGAGGATTGGTTTTCAGCAGACAGCAGTGACCACAACCTTCTTTGCCTCTCTCTGGACCTCCAAGGATCTCTTTGCTTTAATTGCAGACCTGGTGGGCTGATGCCCTGGAGAGCTCTCTGATGCCGGGAAGGTGCTTTCAGACTCTAAGTCAAGGTGCTGAGTTGGAAAGGTAGATAAGTACATGAGAAAGCAAAGAGAAAAGTTATTTGGTACCAATACCATGGGCGGTCCTGAGGCTTTGTGCGCAGACAGGGTCACAGCCTTTCTTGGGAATGAGTGAGGAGTGGGAACAGTCACCAGTCAGCAGAGACGCTGAAATCCTAGTCTGAAAAATGCTCTCATGACTCCCTGGAAAAGTGTGTTGCACCCGTATTTGGTAAAGAGTTTTGGCTGATTCTGTGCCATTAACTGCTGCTAACATCTGTGCCCAGCTTTGGAGAGGGTCCTTTACAGAGGGTTGAAAAGGAAAGACATATGCAGCCATGTGCACTCTAAATCATGGAGTCCACATGCATCCACCAGCAAAATAAGAAAGGGATAGTGGGAGTGTGTCAGGTTAGAAGATTGGCATGGGGGGCATTTTTTTGTTTTCCCCAAGGATTATTGAATAATATTCCTCAAATAAGTCACCTCACCCAATGCATTTAATGATATTTTTTTTTCCCATACATTATTCATTTTTTCATTACTTTCACAGCTTATGGAAGGAAAAATTTCCCCAAAAGTTTAAATAAAATATTTGCAATTTAATTCATTTTATTATTCATTAAGTTCTAGCCTGCGTTTCCTTTTTCATAAACACAGTTCATCAAAACCAAGAGTTTGAGAAAAAGGTGGTGGGCAGTGATATAACAGGCACAGAACTAAAGAAAAAAAAAAACACAGATTTTTGTATTTTACCACCTGGAAGATAGGACTCAGAAAGGGAACGACATGAGTTTCTCTGTGAACACATCACCTAGTGTGCAGCAGAAGAGGATGACACTTCCAGGGCTGCCATTAGAGCAGTGAAAATAACCCTGGTGGGGTTCTGTGTGCCTCTCCAGCAGAGCAGGACACGCTGAACTATGCAAGCTCATTAATCCTTTTAAAATTATTTGGTATTGGTTTTGTATCAGCTTGTGTTCATTTCTGGTGAGTGGCTGGAAAAGGTCATTCATGCATGGTGAAGAACTGGGATGTGTCTGAGCACAGGCTGTTGCCAGAATTTAACGAGGTGATCTGGTCTGTGCGCGTGCTTGTGACGTGTCACAGCAATGATAATGTAAAGCATATGTATTATCCTTTTTTTTTTTTTTTCCGCCCTTTGTAGATACAGGAGTTAAAAATGGGATAGGTAAGGTAATAGGAGGAAGAGGAAGGATGGTTAATAGTTCATCCCACATTTCCCATTCTGTAAGTAGCAAGGTGTCATTTTCAAGCTAAACGAGCAAAATACAGGTTTAAACTGTGGCTCTAAGCCCAATTTCCATATTTTCCTGAGGGCGGGCTGTCAGCTTTTACTCTGTATAATACTTTTAACATTACAAGTGTTGCATTAGGCCTAATGCATCTTCTTCTCCCTGAAACCTGTCTGATTGATGTTGACTAGAAAGTTCCATGTGAAAATCTGTGGTGAGCAAGTTAAAGGGAAATGACATTAAAAACAAACAGAAAATTGGTTAAACTATATTTTACATTTTTTCTTATGGAACATTGAAAATGTTCCAGGAGACAAACCAGTGATTGTTGCCTTGCCAGTCCTGTGCAGGAGCCTCCGGAGCAGGAATTGCAAGGTCACTGTCCAACCCCCCTGCTAAAGCAGGGTCACCTAGAGCAGGTTTGCACAGGGCCGTGTCCGTACAGGTTTTCGGTACCTCCAAGGATGGAGACACCACAACCTATCTAGGTAACCCAGCCCAGCTCTTTCAGCCTCTCTTTGCACGTTGGATGCTCCACGTCCTTCACTGTCTTCACAACCCTTCTCTGGACTGTCTCCAGTGTGTCCATGTCTGTCTAGTGCTGGGGAGCCCAGAACTGGAACCGGTACTCCAGATGTATCTCACTATTGGAAATGCTTGTCCTAATGCAATCCAGGAGGGTGTTGACTATCCTTGCCATGAGGACACATTGATGGCTCATGGTCAATGGGTTGTCCACCAAGACTCCTCAGGTCCTTTAATGCCAGACTGCCTTCCAAACAGTTGGCCCCCAGTCTATACTAGTAGGCTGGGTTATTCCTCCCCAGGGGCAGGCCTTTGTATTTGTCCCTGTTGAACTTAATGAGATTCTTCTCAGCCTGTTTCTCCAGCCTGTTACTGAGGGTCTGGGGGTAGGGCCTGTCAAAGTTCTGCTCTCTATTCCTTATTTTAGCCCAAAACTCAGCCACCAGAAGCAGGTGCAATCAAAATAACTTTTTAAGAGTTATATAAAGAGGATGAAGTAAGCACTGAAAAAGCCAAAATTCCTCAGTGTGTGCAACATAGAAGGGATCTACCTAATTAAAAAAAAAAATCTGCTTTTCTCCTCGAAGGGTGACATTTTCTCAGGCAAACATCATCTAGCATGCCAGCTGGGTTAGAGGTACTATCCATTATTACTAGCATGCAATACTTTTGTCCTCCTACATGACATTGAGTCTGGCAGAGAAAAAAAAAATTATTAATGAGCAGAGAAATACCAATTGCTTGTAAAAAATCAAATAAAGAGAGGGAACAAATTTTCATTAGCATGAAAACAGTTCTTTAAAAAAAATACAACCATGTAAAAATGTGGAAGTCAGTATGAAAAAACCTAAACTAAATTAGTTGGTCCCATGTAGTTCTGTAGGCCAGTTATACCTGTGCAGCAAACCGGAAAGTCAGCATATTCATTATTTCTTGTAAGTTCAAATCCAAGTTATGTTTAAATCAGTTACCTGGGTTTTCTAGGCTCTCCTTTATAATCCTTTCCTCCAAGAACCTCAGGGAACATGGGGCTTACCTGCCATTGCTTTAGAAGTGGGTTTCACAGTGATGTTCATTATCTGTACTTTAACATTAAACTTTAGCAACTGTTTCGCCGAGAAATCTGCAAAAGTTGGTCCACAAGAAAGGATTTCCGTGGTGTGAAGTTGTTCTTCATGTAGCCTCCTGCTGACTTTCACATCTTTGACTTCATTGTCACTGTCTGCATTGTTAACACTTTACATATAATTAATTTAGAGTGGGTTTAAATGAGTTTACAAAGGGAATCACAGACTCCTGGTGACTCCACTTCCATTGTTTAAACTAGAAGCTCCTGGTGCTGCAGATTTAAAGCCTGATCGTATCAATTGCTCCAGGCTGTTACCTTTGTGGCTCCTGCTGATGCCATTAACATAGACACAGATACTCAGAAAAAATGCACAAAAAGGAAGAATAGATTTCACACAACTCTACACTTGGCACAGACTTTTCAGCCTTTTGAAGGAAAACTTATTAATATTTTTCAGACTATAAATGGGAGAAGAATGAAGCTTCTGAAATCCATTTGTATATTTCTAGGAAATTTTGTAATATCTAATGGTGTATGAGAGATGCTATTACTCAAAGAAAAACAATATTAAAAAACTACTTGTCTGTGGAAAGAAGTAGAATTACTTTCTGGAGATACAGACACTCATCATCCCGAGTTCGCTCTGTTCTGCTTCTCACTAACTTGCGTATTTCCCGTGGAAGATTTATGGTTTAAACACATTTACAGGCCAGAAAAGTTAAGCCAGTGTGTTCTGTAACACATACCTCATGTGTTTTCTGTCTGTTTTCCCCAGGGGAGTGCAGCTTATGTGATCTTGCCATCTCTGTCCATCCATCTGTCGCGTGCCAACGACAAGCCCACCTGACAGACAGGTAAGATACCATTGACAAATAATTTCCTACAAATTTAATGAAAGTCTGTGGCAGGGCAGATGAGAGAGATCTAAATCAATGTCCTGTGCTGTGGGAAAGGTTGCAGAGTGAGTCTAACAGCAATTGCTAGCAACCCCGTCAGAATAAATTCATCTTGGGCGTTGGCTGGCTGATGGGTTGGCACACGTGCAACTCCCACCCGTGCACAGCCCCTGGCCGAGACTTAGGCATGCCCTTGGCATGGGAGGATGGGCCATTCCGGGTCCCCTCTGTGCCCAAGGAAAAGGGAAGAAATGAAGCAATGTAGAAACCAAAATCCTATGATTAGTTCCACTGTTTCTGAGGCAAATTGTTTGCTTGGAATAATAATGGGAATTAGTCGTGTTTGCGGTTTTAATATGATATTCCTGAATGTGTCAGTGCAGTAAAGGCAAAATTAAAACTATTGGGTCTATTAGCATGAATTTTGCTGAGGGACTTGAAATGCTGAGCTTGGAACCAGTATTAGATTCAAGCCTCTTGAGGGGAAGTAGAGCCACATTTGAAAATGAACTTAAATGCACTTTATATGTGCTATTAATTTATTTATTATACTCTAGTTTCTCAGACGCATTTCCTCCCACAGTCACTGTTGACAAAAAAATCAAGAAAACAAACAACAAAATTAAATTTAGAATTTTACAAAAAAAAGGAATGGGAGCAAGATCTGTAGATCTGAAAAGATTTAATACTCCTATTAACAACAGCAAATAGAGACTGATTATATTAAACCAAGTAACTTGTATTCTGCTGAAGTATATCTTCCATCCAGTCATAATTTGAAATCATCTAAAAATTAAAAATATGCTACCAACCCTGGTAATTTGTTCCTCATTGATTACAAATAAAGAATGTTCTTAATTTCTCATTTGTATTTAACAAGCCTGAGCTTAGAGCCATTAGTTCTTTTTATGCCTTTGTCTGTTATGATAAAGAACCTTTTAGGGCCCGTATTTTGTCTCCTCAAAGTACACTGTAATCATGTCACTTCCAAGTTTTCTTTTGATAAAGAAGCAGATTGTACCTACAACTCTCTTGATCTTCAATACTTTCATGTCCCTCTTCTGACCAGCCTCCAGCTTCTCAACATCCTGCAAGCAAACTGTAAGCTCTCCTGGTGGCTCTCCTCTAGGTCCTCATCTTCCCTCCTGCTCCACACCGTGTTGCTGCCCCGTGCCCAAGGTACCCTTAGGGCTGGAGGCAATAATGTGTGTGCAGAAGCTTAAAAAACAATGTGCAACGTTTGCATCTGATGACATACTCCAGTCAGCACTAATAGCATCCCTACCAGGAACAACCAGTGGTGATTTTGGGCAGCTCCTGATGAAAAATACGTAGTTCTAGGGAAAAGGCACAGCAAAAATCATCCTCCTCCTCTTTGTCATCTTCATCCTTGACACCAGCTGCACTAGAGACAGTCCCCATGGCGGATGATCACTCAGGACCTCCTCACTGCTCTTTCATGGCTGGGCACTGGGGAGAGATTTTCCTGTTCCTTTTCTTTTTCTCTTTTTTTTTTTTTTTTTTCGTTTTCCCCAGATGTAATCCATATCTTTAAAATCAACATATCCCCTCAGCTACAGATGCCATGTGCATGTGGACCAGCCTTAGCATCCTCCATGCAGCTCTCTCTCTGGGTATTCTGTCTTTGGCAGCAGACATGAGTGAATGCCGAGAGAAGAGTGTTAACAAGAAGATAAGCCTATGGTCATATTTCTCCAGAATACCTTCCTAGGCCCAGTAATTTGTGGTTTAGGAACTTCCACGAGCCAGAAATTCTCAAGTGATATGCTTGCAATTAGGAGTCCTTGTTGGACTTCTCTGCTCCAAATTTGTTACATTGCTTTTTTAGGTCCTTGCAAACTTTTAGCACCAAAAATGCACTTTGGTGAGGATTTACACGTCCTTCTGCACTGTGTGCATGGCTCCCTTCTGATACATTTGAACCTGTAATTTTTTGGCTCCACCTGGTGCCCCTCATTCTTGTATTAGAAGGGACCATGAGCAATAGTTTCCAGCCTTCTCCTTGCCACTCCATGCTCAGCATGACCTCTTGGCTGTTTCTTTTCCAGTCTGCAAAGCCCCAGCCATGCAAAGCTGGAGGTGCGTGGCCTGGGGAAGGACAAGGAGAAGAGTGGTGGAGTTCTGCTGAAGTCACACCATTAACGGGCACATTTCTGAAGGGCTGGGGGATTCTACAAACAGAACAAGGTTCAGAATTTTAGGCTAGGATTTGAAATATGCATTCTACCCCAGCGTAGTGCAAGACCATCCAAAATGACAGGATGCACACCGCTGTGCACAGGACAGTGAGTAGATGTACATGGATATTCATGGGAAGGCACACGGTGGGATTAAATTGTTCATCATCTCCTTTCCTGATGTGTCGAAAAACCCAGTTTCATAGTCCTTTCAGCTGCATTTTCCAAGAATAAAGAACAAAACCCTAGAAATTTGATTTGGTTAGCAAAGACCTCCGTAAGATGCTTCCAGCTCAGAAGATCAATCAGCTGAGCATTCAGAGAGTACAAACAGTATTCTTCCAAATCCATAAATTGCTCATGTCTGACCTGCAAGACAGGCATGGTATCAAGAGCAATGGTGTGAGCTTCTGCACATATGAATTCTTGACATATATCTGTAAAGGAGACAACGTACACAGGAGTGCATCATTTGGATGATGGAACCTTGCCTAGATAGGAAAGAAAGATTGCCTGTGTCAGAAGACTATCACTTGCATACAGTTCCAAACTGAAGGTTGTTTTATATTTTCATCTGTAGTCATATAAAGGACTCTAACCAAGCCAAACTCCCCAGCAAGAGTGAAAGCTCTTCCCTTTGAAAAAGTCTATTAAAAAATTAATTATAGAGTGCAAAATGTAATTTTTGTCATGGCATAGTGGTTAAACAATAAAATGTGATTAGCTTAATTTATAACATCTCATAATTGCATCTTGAATGTTTTAAATGGGAGACTTCAACAACAGATGAGTTAAAATGCAGGTTTTGCTTCTAATTTGGCTTTTGTTCGTTTAAGCCTGCCTTGTAGCAGCCCTTAAATCTGTATTATCTGGTTTAATTAACAAAAGATATAATATAGCACTTTCTACATCATGGCAGTTTTGCAAACTGCAGTTATGAGTAGTTTTGTTAAGTTTGTACCGCAGCTCATGAATAAAAATAGCACTCACTGCACGCTGAGCCCTGCAAACTGGCAAAAGAGTAGAAACAGGCAAGGGAACATTTGCTGTCATTTAGTCTTATCAAAGCAAAATGGATTAAAGCCTTTTCCAAAGGAGGTCAGCAGATACTCAGCATCCGACATCTCTCAGAATCAGGCCCTTTTACACACTGATGAGCAACTGAATATAAACATTGTCTCTCTTAATCTCAAGTGTGTAGTAAACAGATCGCAGGAGTATGCATGCATTTAAAAATTGGTACTAAGCAGATCCCACAGACAAATGGACAATGTTCGGTTGAGTTGTGCAGCACTGACTTTTGCTGCCTGAGGGACTAACACTTCCGTGTCCACTCACCTCCTGTATGCTCTCAGATCTCTAGCTGTCCCCATTTCTCCATCTGAACTGTATATCCAGATCATTACAGAGGACATCTAATCCGATATGTCTGACATGCAAACCACCTAGCTTCAATCTACAAATCAACCTCTTCCTCAGTGGTTCCTTTGTGGAATTCCCCAATGCAGACAGACAGCTGGGGGACAGACAAGTGTCTCACTGTCACTGCTCAGGTGACAAGTTGCGGGGTGAAAGGCCTGAGGTTTTGTCCTTTCAGCTAATGGAGGTTACAGCAGTTTGAGGAAACAGAAAAGCCATCACAAAAAATGGAAAGGCAGCAGTTTATATGAGCAATTGCTTAAGTCACTGAGATGCTCTTTGTATGCATTTCTAATGCACTCATTACCATAATAGCTCCAAAACAATTTCTTTTCTTCCTTTGTTTTTACTGTTACAGTAATAATTTATTTAAAATAGGAGCTACATCAGCCAATTTCTTATAAAATATTACTCCTGCTTACAAACGTTGCCTATTTGGGCGAGCAAGATCTGTAATTTCCAAAAGATTGATCTTCAGAGGATCACAGCTCCAACCTCAACATCACCACATCCAGAAAAACAGAACGCAGCTATTTTCTGCAATGAGAAGCTCAATGTGTGTTAACTGAAATTCCAGAGTAACAAGGTTTCCACCAGGATGAACATTTCAAACCCATACTGCATGCCCAGATCCCCTCTTTCTGACTTTGTGCAGGAAAAGTATTTTCCTACCGAGATGGGATACCTGCCTGGTGAGAAAGGAAGAAGATGCTTTGTCTTTAAAATACAGTGAGGCTAGGGGGAAGATTCCAGTGCTGCCTTGCACACCATTCCCACGTTATCTCAGGAAATCAGACCTAGCTTCAAATGTCATAAAAGCAGTCCACAATGTGTTGTTAAAATACACTCAGAGAGATGGAGTGGGAGGGCATTTCGAGTGAGTTGCCTTACTCCTCTGCTCAGTCTACTCAATATTTTCATTTATGTACAGCTGTAAAATGGTTAATTGCAAACTATAGGTGTGGCAAAAGCTGTGGAATATCAAACCAAATTTTAAAAAGGTTTGGTGAATATAGTTGTCCAAAATCAACATGATTAATTTAGCCTGTCTTTTCCTCAAATGCAATGCAAAGGGTTTATTCCTGGCAAGATGCTGCAGAAGAAATCACTGAGGATAACAATCGGCTAGACAGCTGTGTGTTGGTGAAAGAGCTGGGTTTACAGGGGTCACAAAACTGGAACAGATGCAGCAATCTAGCGCTGCAGAAGGAAGACAACTTTCATTTTGGGAAGTGTTACAGAATTGGGATGTGCAACAAGACAGAGAAGATATTTCTTCCGTCACGCAGAGTCCTGGTGGAGTGTTACTGGAGCACTGTGTCCAGACCTGGATTCTCGAAGATAAGTCAGAGAAAATACAAAAAAAAATGTGAGCAGTTAGAGCAGTAAGAAGTCTAGAAAAGAAAATCTACAGAGAAAAAAAAATAGTAGGGTTTTCAGCTTGGACTGTGAGGACTGAGAAAGCAGTTGAAATCTTCCATTGGCGTAAAGGTGGTTATAAGCTGTTCTTACTAACTTTACTGTATTTAGGGCAGACATCAGGAAAGACTTCTTAGTGATGAGGGTAGAGAGAAGGTATTATGGTGACCCTGGGAGATTATGAAATCCCCATCAGTGCAGGATGCTCAGGTTATGTCAGTATGAGGAATTCAGCAATTGCTGTAATACGCAGGAAACTTTGGGCTACGGTGCAATCCCAATTAAATCCATTCTCTGGGATCCTTATAAAGAGGCAGTGAGGCTGACCTTAAAACAATACAAAATTGTAAAAAAGGCTTTTTTCCTCCCTCCCCTGAGTGGCTTGTCTTGTAGATAACTCAGTAGAAATAGAAAAAGCAGTCTAATATAAATCAAGTCCAACATCTCAGCGGGAGATAAACAACTTTTATCAACCGGAGGATACAGAACTCAATTTATTGTTATATGGCATCGCAGGAACAAGCATTAGCAAACAGTGCAAGTATATTGCCCTTCCATCATTTAGCAATTCAGAGGGGGCTGGAGGCTCCGTGCTGCAGCACGACTCTCTGCACCAGCTGTGGGCTTGACTTTATTGCACTTTACAAACAAAGAAAATGTCTATAATACAGTCACTGCTCCAACTGTGTCATGATTGATAGCAGCTTAGCTGTTGTAGCAAGAAGCTCAGCGTGGGCTACAGATCCTCCCGAAAGGGGTAGCTTGATCAGCCTGCGTCAGAACAATGTTAACCTAATCCTAGCTTCAACTCCAGTGTAGATACATCCAAAGAAGCATCTCAGATGGCTAGCTAAGCCACTTGAAAACTGCCTCTGTGATTCCTACAGAGCTTCGGTCATGAAGGCTCAGCATCAAGAGGCACCTCTCGTATGTATACACTGGAAAATATTTCAGCGTGGTCAAGGTTTCATTGGAAATTCTCATACACCTCCCTTCCACCACCCTTCCTCCACACACCAAAGTCCTTCTTCATTTGTCCCATCACGTCTTGGCATCCTATTTTTTTGGAAGAATGACTTAGGTGTCAGGATGGTGTCACTAGGAGATCCAAAAGGTGGAGGATAGGGTCATGAATCTGTCTACTAATAATGAGCAAAAAAAAAAAAAAAGAAGAAAAAAAAAAGCTCCAAGTGAAAATGAAGAAAAAAGAAAAAAAAAAAGAGAAAAAGAAAAAGAGAAAAAAAAAATCTTCAACTTGCTGTGAGAAAAGAAGCAGAAAGCTGAGTGACAAGGGCCAACCCGTCAAAATGGGAAAATCTTGTGGAAAGCTAATATTTTCCTGCTGTGAACATCCCTCCTCTGTTCCTTTGCATATTCACAGTCAGGCTCAGTTAAGGCATATTCAATTAAGATATCTTTTTTGATGGATAAAAAAAGCACAGATGAAGACACTAGCTTTAGTGGAGTAAAAAAGAGATGATGAAGAGCCTCAAATTCTTGAAACCTAGCAGTGGCAGGAGAGTAAAATCTGGGTATAAATCTAGGTATTTGAATCTGCTTCTCAGGAGGAAGGTGACTTTGAGGAATGCTTGAAGGACCTCAACCACTGTCAAGCCTCGGTCTATTCCCTTGCAATCCCACACCATTTGGTCTATGTCACCTATTTTTTTCCCTATTCCTCCTGGGCGGTCTGCTGCATAGCTTGAAATCTGTATTTTTATTGCAAATAATGAAATAAATTGACACCGTCGAGCCCTGGCATATAGGAGGAACATTCAGTTCACTGCGGGACTGTAAGTCACCTCTGAATCATCGGATACAGACCCCTGCTATCTCCAGCAATCACGCCACATAAACTGATTCATAAATCTATCTTGTTCCATATTCAAAATGCTGTGGATGTTTGCCCAATTTCTAAACCTTTTAAGATCTGTTCTGAAGGATGAAAACTTTCTTCAAACTCTTAAATTTCTTCACAGACAGATGTACCCTGTGGTTTCGTGGCATGGAGACCCTCTACCTTAGCTCTTCGCTAACCCCCAGCTCCATTCTGCATGAAAACAGCCTTTCAAGCCCCATCCAAACTTTGCTTTGTCCCAGTGAGCAAGCCAAGTCTCCCCTAAGATGACAGAAAGTCTCTGACCCTCTGAGTGACCTTCCTCTGCACCTATGGCAGCTGGAATCCATTTTTTTGTTTTTTTAACCTGGGTGACCAGAGTTGCAATCAGTTTTCCAGAGAGACTGTTAATGGCAGCTTGCACAATAGGTTAATACTTGCTTATATGCAGTAGAAATGTTTCATCTGGTAGGTTTTAGCCTTGTGTTTGCTTTCGGCATTGCAGCACCTCATTGAGGGTTGTTGACCATGTTTCTTCTTCTCTCCTTTCCTAATGATAAACCTCAGATTTATAATGGTAGTTATTGCTATTGGTCCCTATTACATTTTCTCCCACTTCAGTAATTCCAGTCTAAAGGTTCAGCCAAGTTCTTTTATTTGATATTCAAATCCTCATTTGCAGTGCTGGTACTGCCAACCTTCTCATTAGGAACAGTTTTCATTACCATACGATTTCCTTTTCCCGCTGAATTCATGATAAAACCACCACATACTCAAACTTAATCGTGCATGATGTGTTTTTTACATTCAAGATACAATATTGCACTTTTATGTTTAAAAACAGATATCCTAGATAGTTACAGTACAATCCATCATACCTTAAAATGCCTTATTCTGTTTTTCACTTGCCACCATATCTGATTATTTTAATAAATATCTTACTTTCTGATACATGCAGGGTTTGCAAATGACAGCAGCATGTAAACCTTAGTTAAAAAAAATAAATAAGGAAGTTCTGTAAGTTCACAAACCTTTCTGCCCTAGATTGCTTTGGGAATATTTTCAGCCCGCTGTATTGAACTGTTCAGTAGCAACAGAGTTGCTGTTTTATTGGGGTTTTATTTATAAATATAGGTCAAAACATAGCCTTTATCATAAGAGAGCTGCTATCTTAATTAAAAAGTGAGCTGAAGCTTACTTATGGTCTGACCTTTGCCTTTGTGCCTGAGGTGAGGTACCTAGACTCATATTTAGATCCCTAAATAAGTGTGGCCTGAAGCACTGCATAACCCCAACTGCTGTTGATCTGACTGCAGGTCCCAGTCATTAGGGTTCCTGTCCTTTCACAGGACAGGATGATTGCATTTTGGTGAGAGCTGAAGATTCCTGGTGTTTCCATGCTCCGCAAACATCTTCTCTCTCTTTACTTCTCACTCTCTTTTGGAGGGCAACTTGCAAAGCATTTTCTCACTCTTTACTTTTCATTCTCTTTTGGAGACAGCTTGGGCAAGAAGGCAACAGCGTTTTGATGCCCAGTGCCATGTCGACAGGCAGGCAGGTATGGGCTGTTCTGAAGTGGGATGATTAATGACCGTGCAATAGAAAAAGACTTGTTGCCCTCAGAATTAAACCTCTGTTGGCAGACCCCCCAAAGCGCTGCAGAATGAGGAACACCAAAGGGCTTGCTCGTCACTCTGGCTTCTCTAAGGTCATAGAGGTTTGCCTGATTGCTTTGTATTAGTTTCAGTTTAGTGTTTAACAGCTGAGATGTGCTAAGCTTTGAGAGTTCCATATTTTAAAACATTTCCCTGCTCCGTCCCCAGAAAAACCTCAGAGATGTCCTTTTTCAAGCAGGACTGTAAGCATGGAGACCTCCTCCCATAAGATTAGCTTCCAGCCAAACCAGAAGCTGGCCTGGGACTTCGGAGCTAATGAAAAGCCTCCGTGAATTCTTGTGCTAATTTATTCCTTCTGTTTTGAACAGCATTTTAATATTGAGCTCAGCCAGAGCCAGGTGGGTGGTAGGAATGGCAACATGTTCTTTCCACTCTTGGTTTCAAGGTGCCCCAAATCTGCTGACTAAAAATTTTCCTTGGGAGGTACTTTGAGTTTCACTTAAAGTAGAAGCAGCAAAGTTTAGGAGCATACAGAAAGCAAAAGTGGAAGGAGAAATAAACGGTATCAGCTATCGTGTGCATCACTGAAGGGGTGTCCAGAGTCAAAAGGGAAAAGAGTGGCTGGAAATGGGAAAAGAGAGGCTGGAAGAGATGCGCAGTGAAACCCTGGAAGGTTAATGCTCTGTGATATGAAGAGACCAGCGACTCTCAAATGAAGAGTCTCCATAGCCATAATCCAGGTCCACCTTTAGCCTCCCCCATCCTTGGAGCAACCAGACAGCAAGCCAGTAGGAATCCCCATGCAATGCACTGCAATAAAAAAAGGACAAATAGTTTTGGAGAAAAGTGTCACAGACAATGCACCCGCTGCAGCATGGTGACCCCGCAAATGGTGCACACATTGTGAGAGCTGACACCAGGAGCAAGGAGTATCCCAGGCACCCACTACCTCAGCGGGGCTCTGAGAACTGGAAAAGCCCGAAGACCCCTGGGAGCTGTGCGTTGCAGCCGTATGAAGGACAGAAGGAAATGAAAGGCACCTTACGTGCCATTTCCCATGATGATTGTCCTGCCCAGGCTGTGCTGAGCACTCCACATCTGAGTCTGAGCATTAAAAAAGAACAAGGGTGGGAAGAGTTAGGGGAAGGTTGTGTTTCTCAGTAAAAAGAGAAAAAAGTCGCAGAAATTAGAAGCTGACAAGAAGACTCCTTGCTGTGTGGTTTGAAGTATATTTTTCAGTATCTAACATGTCCAAATGTTGACAATCTATTATCAGCCATGGGCAGTGTTCTCAGGTTGTGCTGCTCAGAGCCCAGTTTTCACCAGCAAACCTCACTTCTGCTGGCTGCTTTCAGAGGCGCCTGTGTTGGGAGGAATAAAAAGCTCTGCAGAGGAGCATTATTTTAGCTTTCTGCTCTTTCTGTGCTATTCTCACAGGAATATCCTTTTTCAATTACAAACCAAACAGCTTTATAAGTCTTTTAACTACAGCTGGTTTTGGGAAAGAGGGAAATGTATACACACACACACAGACAAGTATGTATATAGTTTATTGGTCTTGGTTTGGGGTTTTCAGGCTTTCGCATTAGGACATATTATGGCTGACTAATAGACTAACGCTCAGCATATTGAACAGAAATAATTCTGTCTGCCTGTCAAAGGTATGAGCCTGTAAACTTAATTACAGAAACACTGTAGGCTTCTGTGAGCAGTAAAAGACTGACAAAACAATAATACGCTGAAAAACCCACAATTTCTCCAGCAAAATGACAATGTAGGTGCCCATAAGGAATTTCCCAGCATGCATATCTGTGTAGCACATCTTGTTTGCCTTTATTCAGGCTGGATTTATAACTACTTGCTCACAAAGTAATGCAAACACCAAGTGAATCAGAGCATCAGGTTTTTACCATATGGTTCCATGGTGTTATGATAAATCTAAAACTGAAAGCATCCTACCTGGTGCTTTTCTTTGTTGTTGTTGCTGCTGTTATTCTTGTTTTGGTTTTGATTTTTTTTTTTTTTATTTTGGCTTCTCCCTGGTCTGCCAAACTGTGAACTGCAATGCCACTTATCTGGTGCTGCTGCATTGCCCTCTAGGACAGCTTCCCGCTACCGGGACCCTGATGCATCCTGTTCCCCACTGTGCTGGTCCCCCAGCACTGCAGTGATGCAGCCCTTTTGCTATCAAACCAGAGCTGATGCACTACCACAGCCTCTAAGAAGCAAAGTATGTGCACCCCACATGCTGTTGCTTCTTTTCCCAACTTCACGCCACCTCTGGGGCTGGGCAAAGGCTGGAGTTTGCCTGGGCACCAGTGGAGCATCAGCACAGGAGACCTCGGTCTTGGCTGAGACTCTGCGTGCTGCTGTAGTACCAGTATTGGCAAGGGAGATACTCAAAAGCTGTGCTAACAGCTCTGTTTTCCTCACTGGCTAGTTTGCTCGATGCTTTGCTATAAAACAAGCATGCATCATTTTATGTATGTTTCATAGCACACAGACCTATAAAAACCACACGGGTTACTGGGCAGTCCTTGGGGATTCGCTGTTTCAGCAGGTGAGTAGGATCTAATCCTGAACTAAAACTCAGGAAAGAGTGTGAAATCAAAGCCACATAGCCATGTGTCACCTTGCAGGAGAGGTTTGCACATGAGTGCAGCTAAGGTGCATCAAGAGCTTATCACGGGTATTTCTGTTACGTTGCAGAAACACCAGGTGTCTGACAAGGAGCAGAGCGTGCCAAGTATGAGCCTCTGAAGAGCTAACCTCCAAGCAGCATAAACCAGAACAGTGCTGAGATACAGCACTTGTGTCCCTAAAGTGGGAGTTAGCACATCACACAGTCTGTGTATTAGAATCTCACAGGTATGCTAGAAAATAATTGGATTTACCATATTAGTGCCTTGCCCAGTGCCTGCTGGAAAGCCAGGCTTTGGATCCAGAGCACCAAGCCGGGAACAAGATCAGCTTCCCAAAGAGATGGGGCCGCACTCATTCGTGTTCAACATTTTCCAGGTGAAGATTTAATGCAGGTTCATATAAGAGGAGACACAGAGAAACAAAATGCCTCTGAATCGTGCTGGAGATTTACCTCTCCTTGATTTCTCTCTCCTCTGTCCCTAGGTAAACTGAATTTAATGCTTCCTCCCAAGCAAAACAATCTGTTATAAAGACATAAAAGTCTAAGTATCTTTTTTTTTTTTTAGAAGGAAGATTATAAAAAATATTCCATCAGAACAGGCAGAAATGCTATCAAACCTAGCAATTCATCAGCGTGATGACCTGTTAAAGGGAATCCAGCCCCAGAAGTAGATACTTTGGAAACATGTGGGTAGTGGTACACAGGAGCAATATTCCCTTGTGGTCATTCCGTTAGTCACATTCATAAGAAACTCATGAGAACGTGCTCATTTCTTTACGTGACTTAGCTCAGATATCTGTAAGTAATAGAGAAACGCTTCTTAGACCGTGGGTGGGATCTATCTCACTTAGGTCTCAAAGAGTTTGTTGTCAAACTCCCAGCTATTTACCCTGCTCCCCATTAGAGGCAGCTGGGAGAAGCAGGCACATCCAGGGAGGAATTCATCTCATCTGGAGGCAGGTAGGTAAAGTAGGTCAGAGAGATGGCATGTGTGGGTTGCTCTCCAGCGGATGTAATGGAAGCCTGGAGCAATCCGTAAAGAATTAGACAAGTAAGCCTTGAATAGCTGTACTGAGATGGAAATAAGCTCTCCCAATATTCCTCTGCCAACGATAAATAGTTGCTACAAGGAAAGTTGTGCTCTTTGTCATAGTTTCATGACTTGGCTTGTAAAACATGCCCTGCTCCAGGGTCTGCTGTCTCCCCAGACACTCCTCAGAGTGTTCTGGTGTGTAAGTAGGTCAGCACTCCTGTTAACGTTACACCACCTCAGTGGTAAACCTTTTGTTTCTGCAAAAACAATGTCCAAATGCAACTTCTCTCGCATCTGTTTGGCCGTGATAACATGAGCAAGGCTTGCAATATGATATTTTTCCATTTAAATAGATCCATTAATTTATTCCCTGTGCAGGAAACCTTTGTACAGATTCACTGCTGGCAGAAAATAATGATCGTGTAGAGGACAAATGCTTCTGAAAGGGCAGCTTGTTGCCATCCACATGCTGCCTGTAATACCTGGGCTTCTTTCCTCTTCTATAGCATAAGCATTACATAAACTGTGAGGGTTAAAGGGACTTTTGGGTGTTGTTTTAATAATATTTTTCAAATATGTTTTTTAATAATTTTTTTTTCAAATTTGCTTTTACGTTTCATAAATTAAGTAGAAGAGCGAGACAGAAACAATTTGGAATCTCGAAGGATCAATGTATAAGAGACAAATAATTTTACACCAATTTCGGTATCTAACTGCTCCGTATGTTTGGTTGCAATATTCCTAACTATGGTTTTGTCTTAATTTCCCACTCTTACTTGGAGACAACGGCAGATGCCATTATTGTAACCAAGCACCACTATTGTAGCCAAACACGAGAACTTGGTTACTGCAATAATCGTGCCCTACTCAACATTTTTCAAGATAAGCAGCACCGACATGTAGCCTATCTACTAAGGTAAACTTTATATTGCAGCTATTAATCCTGTGTCTTATTTTCACCTTACAGCACATTAAAAGATTAGCTACATTTTCTTCTTTGCAAAATAAATTCTGAGAGCAGGTGTGCTTTTTGACCACAACTTGAAACTTCTTCGTTTTGAAGATCTCAGTCAGAGTTACAAGAGTCAATCATGTATGGAAATATTTGGGAAGAAATACAGATTTCTCTGTATTAGTGAATTCTGTGCAAGACACAAAAATTATTTTAGTCTAATGCATTTTCGAGTGCACCTATATATGGTTTTATGTCTCAGTTTCTTTGTTTAAGCATGGTATACACATGGTCATGGTCAGTTAATGCTTGTATAGCACTCGGGATATATAAGTTGGTTTATGTTTGATTGCCATTATATTAAAATAATATTAAATATATTGTCAAATGCTCCTTAGATCAGTTTTTACTGTGACACTGTAAATTTCTAAACTTATTTTAAAAAAAAAAAGAACCTCTATCCAACTGAAAAGAAGTTGGTTAAATGCTAGTTGCATTTTTATTGTTTGCAGTTGGTGAAAGCCCCTCTGCAGGCAACACACACCACTGAAGAAAAAGTAAATCTTAGTATACAAAAAAAAGAAAGCAGAAAATTATTCCATGTGTCCTGTCTTCATGTGCATATCTACAGAGTACCGGTAGCAGCACAAACCAGAACATTTTTTGGGTGCAGAAATAATTACAAAAATAAAGGACCTTATTAATAGCTATCTTTCCCTTGATCATCAATTAATTTTTATATTACTCTAAGTTAGATTGCAAGCTCTTTAACATGGGAAACAAATTTCTCGTATGTTTTACAAAGTCCTGCTGTACTGATTTACATAGTACCACAGTGGGCAGTTTTTCACTGTGGTCTTCGGTTTGATCTTGGCCAAAAGAATGGTTCAAGTCATTTGAAAAGTTAAATTTCCAAGAACAGTGTTCTTCCTGAGCTTCATGGCAAGGGAGCACAGCTTGCTGTCTGTAGCTCAACAGGACCAGCTGACCATTTTCTCTTCTATTAACTGAATTGTGGGTGTATCACAGACACGAGGACTGCACACAGCTGGTATCACCAGATCCCTGCTGTGTTTCAGTATCTGTTTCCAGATTTTGCTCCATCACCATCACTCCCTCAGGTCGTTGTTTTTTAAGCTCAGATTTGAGAAGCCTGTGTTGATCTGGCAAAGTTTGACAACCTTAGCTAACTTAGCAGCTTGAGCATTTTTAACTGAAAGTTTGAAGCCAGGTGTGACTTTTTCTTTAAGTTTAAGCATGTTAATTTCAAGTTCTTAATTTAAAAAGGCAAAATGTTAACGTTTTTCTGTCTCATGATTTCAGTGGCAGTATCTCAGTAAAATAAATTTTAAAATACATTTGAAGAATTTCTCTGAATTTTTCTGAGAATTTGGATATCAGACTAAACCTGTTAAATTACACTTCACGGCATGTTAGACACAAGCTAAGCTGCACATTGACGAGACTGGATAAGATTTGGTTTTCAGTGATCCTTTTACTGTACCATGAAGGACATGCTATGGTAGTACAGACAAGAAGGAGACCAGATGTTCACCTGACCCTTACAGACCAAGAAAGTACTCCTCACAAAAGGATATTGGTAGATATTATCCTAGAACAGGGATTAATTCGGACCTAAGTATTTTTCCCATATAGTGCTCTTTTTAAAATGGAAGAGTCTGAAATTGATGATTTATCATGAACAAGACAATATGGCTTTTGTGTTGTATTAGTTATTGTGCTCCTTGGACATAAACAAATTGTTAGATTTGAAAGATCATCTTGATATATATATCACTACCTGTTTTGTAATTCATGAGAGCAGTAATTTTCATGCCCATGAAATTCAGAATGGATTCCAAAGCTCCTGGACTTCACTGGAAATTGAGAATCAATGCTCACGTTCTTCAATCTGCTTTTGTATGGTCTTGTCTTGTAAAGATACCACCACAGGGCAGGACTGGGGTTATGTGTCAATAGCCAGAGCAAGGGGATTGCAAATAGACCCTGAACAGACATGTAACTACAGGCAAGCTGGGTCTTTGGGCTCTCTGTTTCACTCCATGTCCAGATTTCAAGCTTCTGGTCATCAGTGCAGAAGTCTGGGACCTCCCAGCCAGCCAGGAACCCTATTAACCAACTTCTCTCCACCACGGTCCAATGTACAGCCAGGCTCTCTCCTGTGGCATGTCTCTGTGACTTTGACAAGCTGCGACTCTCCTCCCCTCTCCCTGTGCTGAGGTAAGCCGTGGTTTTGATTCCACAGCAGCAAAGTTGTCTTTCCAGGAGGTCTTTGTTTGAGTACTTCACTAAACAACCCTTGATAGCTATTGAGTTTAGACATGAAAACCAAAGCTAAGGCTGATGAAATATTTTCTTGGCAATAAAATACCCAAGTTCATGGATAGATGCCTCCAAAGCTCTCCACACTTAAAACCATCCATAATGTTGTTCTAACAACAACCCCAGTTCACAGTACCCACCTTCTAGAGAAACCCCAGTTCCGGTAAAGCTTTATTATTATGGTCTAAATAAATTCTTTCTCTACAACAGAAAAGTTTTTCAGATCTCTTCTCCACTTTGTCTTTAAATCATCCAGATCTTCCTCCACCTTCCCAGTCTGATCTTAAACTTAAAATGATTGATGGTGTTGTTCTGATGACAAATACTACAGTAATGAGCCAGAGCATGGATATTTTTCAAGTTGAAAACCAGAGAAGAATCATTAGATCCATGATAAATCAATGATTTGAACAAAAACACAATCATGAATGAAAAGAAAGTAACAGAAGATGGTCCATCAATCTTAGTGACTATCAGCAGAAGTAGGATATAGGTACAAACTACATTTTTTTTTCTATTTTGTTATCTTACAAGAATGCATTGTGCTTACGCAATGTGTCATTATCTTTCAGTGATATATTGTAGGAAGCCATCATGCCGGAGAGGAATCTATCAGCAGACAAGAGATGGGAAATAGCAACTAATTAATATATTATCAATGTTTCGGACCAAACGTGATAAAGAACTCATGCTTTCTGGCCAAATATGGATATTTTTTCACATTTGAAGCAGCTGTTGTCCAGCTCGACCATCATTCTTGATTGTAAGCATTCACAAAAGCAAGTGTTTGTCTGAACGATATTTGGAGAACAGCTCATCTTCGTACAAATACTCTTCTTCATGCATGAGCAACAGTAATGTTTGTTATTTGCTGCTGAACATTTGCACTTCTGCATGGACTATTTCTTTAGATATTTCAGCTAAAGCTGAAGTGGGACACCTGAGGCTTGAGCGCATGTGCCCTTCTGCCCTTGCTGCAAGAGGGACGGTCCGCAATCTGAGGGCACAGCAGGTGACCGCTGCTGTAATAGCTTATCTCCACTTCAGCAGGCGACAGGTGACAACCTCTGCTCTCAATTTACTTCTTGCTCCTTTTGATTCCCTGGTGCCTGGGGTCACGGAATGAGGTGAAGTAATCAAAAATGCTTCCACTGTAAAACAGAGCATGCAGAAGGTGACAGGACATAGCAGCTGAGCAAAGGATGTCAGAAAGCTCACAGTTTGGTACAGCCAGTCTTGCAATTCTTTTGAGCAGCCGTCTGCAGTATGGAACAGATAGATTGATGGAACAGGCGACCACGTAATATTAGTGGCCCTGAAAAGAGCAGAACTGACAGAACACAGCAAATGCTGATGGTCATTCCTGCCCTTCAGAAAGAGAATCTTGAATGAGAAAAGGCACACAGAGCAGCTGCTGCCGTATGAGGAACTGCGGAAAGTCTTCATATGGGAAGACCCTGAAACTACTTGTCTTGCTTAGTCTAGAAGGATGAAGGCTGAGATAACAGGGGACCGCTGCGTGTAGATACACGGGTGTAAACATTAAGGAGGCAGGAGGGCTGTTTGGGTGAAAGAGCAAATATAAACTGATCTCAAAGAAACGGAGCCAGAAAAATAAAAGATTGTTGGGAACTATAAGCACTTTAAACATCCATCAGTGTGCTCAGTCTCTCTTACCTGACACCTTAGGTGGCATGTTGTTGCCTGTGTTGTAGATATCCATGTCCACCTGGGTGCTGGAGGGAATTCTGGGCTCCAGAATCAACCTGGTTACTTTAGGCTTCTGGAAAGACTCAGAAGCTTATAGTAGGTGTCAGCAATGCCATATCACCGAGGGATGCCTGCTCTTGCAAGATCCTTTTAAAGCCAATTTATAGCCCTGCTCTTTGTCCAACACTGTGTGCCAAACTTACAGTAACCCAGCAGCTACCTCAGAACATTTTCGAGTGCACTGAGAAGTTTAAGACTATGGTGAAGATCCAAACAGTGGGGTGGCAAATCTGGCTCTGACATTATTGCTGAACTAGGATCCCACAACAGGTATCAGTGTAATAACCCCAGACTTTCATCAGTGGAAAAGGAACAAAATTCTGCAGGTGTACTGTTGCAATCATTCCTATCACTGTCATGCAAGAACTGTCTGCAAGTGCCAGGTAACAAATACATCACATGCAAAATCTATGGAGCAGTGACTTCAGTGGACAAGCACTGGGTACAACAAAATAGTGTTTGTTCTTGATTTTGGTCTTGAATTGCAGAAGGCAAAGGCAGGACCTGATGAAGTGCATCCGTGCATCCTGAGGAAACTGGCAGATGATGTGCCTGGCAAGATCATGGAGGAGATCCTCCTGGAAGCTATGCTAAGGCACATGGAAAATAAGAAGGCGATTGGTGACAGCCGACATGGCTTCCTTAAGGGCAAATGGTGCCTGACAAATTTGGTGACCTTCTACAAAGGGGTTACAGCACTGGTGGATAAGGGAAAAGCAACTGACATCATCTACCTGGGCTTGTGCAAAGCCTTTGACACAGTCCCACATGACATCCTTGTCTCTAAGCTGGAGAGACGTGGATTTGACAGTTGGACCACTCGCTGGATAAAGAATTGGCTAGATGGTCACACTCAAAGAGTTGTG
>VZTO01027912.1:43245-97601 GCA_013400615.1 Syrrhaptes paradoxus | reverse complement strand
GATTCTAAGAATAAGAAGTTACTTATAGCTACCAAAAGGGAATTTAAAATTCATTTTGGTCCTTCAGTCTTAGAAATTCCTCACAAACAGCATTTTGGAAGCGTCTGCTTGTCTTATAGCCATTCCTTTATGAAGAATTAAGTTATCCCATGTATCTATTGGTAGGAGTCAGCTGGAATCTGTGCTCTGCACCACTTGTCTGTTATTTTAATGGTCTACTTTTCAAATGCAAACCTGAAACTTGAAAAGAGCTGAAGTTTCTGGTAATAGTCTTAGTTTTCCCAAAAACTTTATTATGATAGAGAGAAATTTTTGATGGAGTTAACAATACTTCATTGAGTGCAGACAGTGAAATTTACATTTTCACTTGTAGAAAGATTTGCAGAAGAACCATAGTTTAAAGAGGGAGGAGGTTTGCTGTACTGAACTTGTAAGTAGATAAGATACAGTATGCCAATGAAATCATGCTCCAGAATTGGCCAAATTGAGCATGGAAGTTGATATATCAATAAAACACAATATTAATACATTGGGGTGATACATTAATATACTCCACAACCTAAGAGAAATAGTCTGCCAGAGTATATTAATTCTCTGAATGGTGTTTTTAAAGTGGCTATTTGTAAAGATAACAAAATATGGCAGAATTACATAGCTGATTTGACACGACTGTGTTTTGCAATATCACTCTTGAAGGCAATTCTGTTTTGTTAATTCTGAACCAATGTCTGAGCTGAGCTGCTGACTCCTCAGACGTCCTTGACAGGAAACAGTGTCATTTGACTTCTCATGAATATCTCTTTGTAAGTGGCCACCTTTCCTCCACTGTCAAAGGAAGACTGCCAGCTTTAATCCATGAATATACTCCTCTTGATCTCTACATACATAATTGTTGGCTATTCAGAGACGTTAGAAAGAAACAGGACAATTACTGCAGAATGGCAAAATGATTTAAAGAGAAATGGCAGATCAATAAAACCAGGCTTAACCCATAGTTGGGTACCTTTGATATTGCTGTTATCCAGGCAAAACGCTCTTCAATAAGCCTCCTGCCTGAGCAGTAACTTATGTGGCTGTGTACTAAGAAAAGCAGTGAAAGCTGTTTGAAAATCTTATTTAGGCACTGAATCTTTCAAAGCTGCCTTTCTGGGCAGCGAGGTAATACTGCCAACTGTCAAGTTGCATTATTCCTTTGCTTTAAAAAGAAAGTAGGGAGTCAGAAGTAATCCCAAGACTGCAGGTGACTTTTTCTACTGGCACCTGCACTAAATCCTTTCCAAGTCTCTTACCAGATGTACAAAGGTAAGCGGCATCGCAGGAGAGAACATTTGTAAGAGTTTGTTTATGAAGTTATAAAAGTATTCTCCAGAGGAAAAAAAAAAAAGAAAAAAAGAAAAAAAAAAGAGTTTGTGCTGTGGAATAAATTTTTCAGTTCTTTTAAGATGCATTATTCACACCTTTTTTAGAAGCTGGTGGGTTCAGTATTAGCACTGGATGTACTGCACATCTCTGCACAGCAGCTCCACACACTGAGTGCCAGTGAAATTAAGACTAGGTCCTGCTGTATTTGTTTGTGAAGGGGATAACATCTGACACCATTTAAAATTATTTCCCACTTCTATTTGGCAGTATGTTTACCATCGTATTTCCTTTTTTGATCACAAAGGAGCCCTTTCCACCTGAGGGCTGCACCCCCAGCTGAGCTAACCACTCAATGGTAAATATTGGCAAGTGCTGACATTTGAAGTGCCACTGCTGAAGCAGTTATTTCACTAATACAGGTGAAACCTAACACCTCGTACTTGGTGCTATAGCTCAGGAACCTTTCAATTATCTCAATCCCTGTGTGCCAGGGCTGCTTTAGAAGCAGTTTGCTCTGGCTTCATCTCACCGCCGCACCTGCCATAACTGGCCTCTGCAGCCCACCCCTGCTCTCCAGTGTCCCTGGGGCATTTCTCCTTTACTTGGCTCAGCAGAAGGCTTCTCCCCTTCTTCACTCATCAGCCATTTCAGCAGTCCCCACTAGCTCCCCATTCCTCAAGTTGTTCTCCTCCTCTTGAGGATCTTCTCCCAAAGCAGAAGATGCTGAAAGAACAGGGATGCTCTGTGTGTGTGTGACCTTGCTCAAGATCTCTGCCCTCTGGGCTTTCCCCTCTGAAAACTGAACTTCTCATACTCTTGTGAAGGTTAAGTAATATTTGTAGGTACTTTGTCCTTAACTAGCACAATGCGTTAGTATTAAATAGTGAGCAATCCTGCCCTGGTGAGGCACAAAGTAAACGTTTGTTAGCTCTTTTCCAGATATGAAATGCTACGTCTCTCTTTCATCTAGTGAATGGAGCAGAAGTGCCCTCTTAAAACTCCTGTTTCACCTGGGAGAAACCCCAAATGTCTCAGCTAGCTACCAGCACAGATGTCAGGAAGGGTCTCCAAACAAAGAATCTGTAATTAAAAGTCTCTTCATCCTTCCCCTCACAGTGGGTGGGTAAGGGAAGTGGAGCAAGTGCTTCTCAAGCCCAGCCCCAGGTTGTGTAATGGCACAGTGGACTCAGCATCCGTGAAACTCCTGCCTGGAGCAAGAAGTGCTGGGTGTGAAACACGCTGGGGACTGAGCTGGGATCTGGCTGGGACATACCCCACAGCATGAGTAGCTGCCCCAGGGAGACCTGCCAAATTGCATGTCCCTCATAATCCTTCCACTCCCTCCCCAGCAGAGAAACCACATGTTCCTCATGTTAGACCCAACTCACAACAGCTTCATTCACCTGCTGCATGTTTCTGCGGGTACCTGACTTCAAATCCCGGCCCAGAGGCCATCTGACCCCGCAGGCCCCTGACATCTGCAAACACAGCATTGCCGTTTGCCCGTTTCCCCAAGCACCTCTGCAGCTGGCACTAGAATGACTTCAGCTCTACGTAACGTCGGCTTGGCGGTGGCAAAGGGGCGAGCAGCCCCTGGCTAGCTCCCTTCTTTATGGTTGGCTCCAGCATCCAAATCCAGGGGTGGCTGAAGGACTGTGAATCTTTATTGGGGTTTGTGCTGTGGTCCCTCAGCTCACAGCTGGGCAGTTTTCCTTAGCCTGGTAGTATCTCACAGGCAGCAGGAGGAAAATGCAGACATATGTTAGTGGCTGGCATAGCCTCCAAGCATCAAAGGATTTTTACCCGGGAAGGCAGCGCTGATGGTGGCAGTTGTGTTTGATCAAATGCTTGGAGAAAGCTGGCACTAGTGTTGGACAGGAGCCCAGAGAGAATCTTTTTAATGAGTTATAACTTGCAGTATTTCTGATCCGTGGATGAAAGAACATCCTTTACAGGGAGTAATTTTTACCAATTTTTTTTTTTTCCAAGAGAGGTGTTTGTTACACTAGAGTCTGTCAAAAAACCTGGGACCTTCCAAGCTCTGCAGCTTTTCAGCCTTGTTATCAAGGGGGGATTTGCTGAAGTGCCTCCTCATGAACCAAGGCACAGCAGCCTATGGTTCTCCCAAGAGTTACATTCAAGCATCTTTGCCCTTCTTTCCGTTTTAAACTTGGCTGTTGGCCTGGAGTACTTCTTCCTTTGCCCTCTCACATTTTCTAAATCCTCAGTCCAAACACATTTAAGCAAACCTTATGCTTATGAAGGAAAAGCAGCTGGCTCCAAATCAACTTTGAGGTCATCGTGTGGCCAGCTGTGTCCAGAGCTGTGTGTCAGACACGGCGTAAGGGCTTTGCACGACCCCTTTTACTTCATGAACTCATGTGGCCTTGGGGCTTGCCAAAGCTGATGCGTTGTCACACATCTGTGGCACTGCTACTGGCAGCTGGAGACCATCAGTTCAGAGGTTTGAAAGGAGCACGGGGTCACAGCCCAATCTTGGCTGCAGTCTTGTAGCAGGGATGGTCCCAAGGGACCTGAGCCTGTGGCCAGGGCGAGCCATCCCATTCTTGCCCTGGACCTCTCTCTGCCCTTGAGTGCATGGGAAGCCTCTCAAAGCATCAGAAGTGCAGCCACGCTGGCACACGCCTGTATGTTTGCTGGGTGGATGAACTCACATCATTACATTATCTCCTCTGATTTTCAAGCTTCTCAGATATAAGTATCTGCTGAAGATGGTGTTGTGCTTGCTGTTCTTCCTTTGCTGTTCTTTCCCAGTAAGATCTGCAAAAAATCCTTGTTGTGTACTTTTTTTTTGCCAATTGTTACACAGTGCCAATCATCTTTAATACAAGTGTCTTGTCTTTTATTCCTCCACCTTCATCTCTGCTCCCAGGAGAGGTGTGTGTCTTCAACAGACTACCAGTAGAGCTGCGTACAACAAAGGAGCCATACACAGCATACAGACCACCAGAGAAAATAAGAGAATAGATTTACTTTTGCCTCTACCTTTAAAAAACATTTGCCTAGAATAAATAAGTGTTCATTTAGCTGCACTGCCAAGAAGATGGAAACCATCTGCAATGCATCCAGTCTTTCCCTGCTTTACCAAGGGGGAACATGGGTTTCTGATTCTAGGTGATAACGATCTTAGCCCTGGAGCAGGTTTCTCCTGAGTCATTTACTAGTTCCTGTTGTTTGCACACAAGTAGTGAAACGAACTTGACTCTAAGGACGCACAACAGTTTTCTTCAAAATAAACTTTTCCATCTGTCCATTCCTCTACAGCACCTTTTCCTAGGATTTCCCCTTCTTCCTGCAGTCAGATGTCTGCACGGCACTTTTTTCAGCTCTTAGTTTTGATGACCCGCATTCTAGCGTAGTACAGGGACCCTTACTAATCCACAGACTTTTTTAACAGCAAACAATTTTTTTTTTTTATCCTACACATACACACACAAGAAAATATTGTCCCAATATATCCACAGACTGTGTGGACAAGCAGCCAGTAGGAAACCAACCAACCAACCAAAACCAGAGTAAGTTCTTGGTCTATAATATACTTTCGTTTGTAAATGCTGAAGTCGTTGACTACACTTCAACTATTCTGTCTGATAGAATAGTATCAGGCAAGAGTCTTTCTCTGAGTTACAGCAGAGTTTGATCCTGTTCACTGACTATGAAATCTGAGAATTAATGCTTTGCCTACTTCATGGTGCTCTAGGTAAAAGATTTTGGCCACTGAATAAAAACATTCTTTGTGTGTACATAAGTTCATATTTGAGTTTGCACGCGGAAACCTGAACCTGATGGAGCTCTTCATATGCAAAACAGTTAACAGTCTTTCATGGGCTGGAATAAATCCACAAAGACTCAGGCAGTTCCCATTTGAAAAAAAAAAAAAAAAGGAGAGCTGTAGGAATCCTGCTTTTAAGGGTAATTTTATTCTCATTTGTTAAAAGTGAGTGAGACTGGAAGAGGGCATGTTCATCTGGAGATCATTTTGCTGGCTATCCCTCCTATAAATACAAAAAGCAGTGTGATTTACATGAAATTTCATTCCCTGTTGAGCAGCAGGTTGTATTATTTGGACTCTGCAGCAGGAGCCTGATGGCCACCTAATGGAGCACTGACCTCAGTTCATCTGTTTTCCACCTCCACTCCCTTTCCAGCGAGGCATGACCTGTGTTAAGCTGTGCTACCTGTCCAGTGCCTTACTGGGGGCTCTTTCCTATATGTTACTAATATGTTACTAATCCGTAGCTGGACGTTCACGAGTAAATTCATTGCAATCACAGATGGATGACGATACAAAGATTTTATGCTATATACAAAGAGGGGTTTTTTTCTAAATCAGCCGAGACATTTCTGGCAATGAATGGTAGTACTGATATACTGACCTCCCGTTTCTAGGCTTACGGTTTATGGCACATTGATTTTCGAAAGGAATGGTTAAATGCCATCAGGCAGCTGCTCGTGCTCTCACACAAGAAGTGGCCACTCTTCTTACTTTCCTGCTGTCGTGGGAGTGGGAATTTCTTTTATTCTGTCTGGATTTATGTTCCTTCCCCTCACACTGATTTCTCTGAAAGTCCCTAGCTTTAACATCCGTATAATGATGTCAACAGGGAATCCACAAAGTCCAAAAAAAGCCTCTCGTCTCCATGGGGAAAGCAGGATTAATTTTAGGGCATATTTGTCTCTGGTTCATGGAAAACAGATTTGACTGATAACATCTTTTCCTTGGTCACAGAAACCAAAGTGCACGCTGAAGGAAGGGGCAGAGAAAAGCGAAACAATTTTTGATTTCAATGGTAAGGTATTCAGCTGGGTGAACTGAGAGATCAGCATCATCCATCCTTTAATGCCATCCTGAACTACAGAATAACCTCTTTTTTTCCCAGCTGAGACCAAGGGAAGAAAACAGCTGGGTTTCCTCCCTCTCGCGGTCCTGGGCTGGGGGCCCCTCTTGGTGTGTGGTGGCTTTGGGTCCTCACCTCTCCTGCCATGGGATGCTCTGCCGGGGCTGAGCAGAGACCGCTTGGTGCCAGCCTGTCAGGTGCTCGGGGACAGCGTGCAGCAACACAATAGTTATGATTTAATGACATTAGTTATGATTTAATGGGTCCAGTCACCCTCCATGTGACTGCAGCTGGAGCGGTGCATGGGCAGCGGCCGGGCAGACCCAGTGACCGCACTCTCACCTGAAATCCCCTCATCACTTCTTCCAGTGCGTGAACATTATTTACAAATCTATAAATTGTTAATTGAGCAGTCATAGGGGAAACAGAATGAGACAGCCAGCATACTCCCTGAATTACCTTTTTTTTTTTTGAGCTTTTCAGACTGATTCAGCTATAAATGTCTTTCTTGATTGAAAGTTAGGCTTATGTAATGAAGATTGGATTAATTAGGGCTTCAGGACACCCAGCATCACCATCACTGAATCCCTAAACTACTGATAGGAAATCAACCGAAATCAACTGAGAATATGAACATTTCACTATGGAAATGCAGACAGTACACTACACAGCATAACAGATAATATATTCTCTGAGGTTGAAGGTTCTAAAAGTATCTGTCAAAATAAAAGAGTGTTGTGCCATACATATAAGCACATCTGGGAAATTATTTACCATTGAACACATAGCATAGGAGGGTGCAGAAAGGAAAATCAGCTGCTTCCAAGAAGAAATCCTTCAAATACTTTTTCAAATTTATTTTACTGAGATACGGTCACTGATACCACAAGACAGAAAATCGTTAACGTTTTCCTTGTCTTTTTAAATTAAGAACTTCATATTAATGTGCTTTATATTTAAAAATAAAGTCACACCTGGCTTCAAACTTTCAGTTACAAATTCTCAAGCTGCCAAGTTAGCTAAGGCTGTCAAAATTTGCCAGGTCAACACAGGCTTAAACAAAAGGGAAGCAGTTAAGGAGCTTGTAAGCAGAAACTTTTTTTGGGGAAAATAATTATCGTATATTAGGATTCCTCAGGTTGCTAGGGAGATTTTTTAAAAAGTATTTTACCACTGGGAATTATTGAAAGGTAGCTTTTCTAAGGGCTTTTGCTATTGAAGACAGTTAATCATTGGCAAGGTCTTAAAACGAAATGGGATCATGGCATGTAAGCATTAGGCAAACATCTCTTTTAAAATTGCTTTGGAAGAAAAACTAAACTTCTTTATCTTTTCTTTGTGCACCACCTCAGCTTTGATCCTGGGCAGAGTTGTATTTTTATCAGAGCGGGGAGGGGTTATGAATGATTACTTGGAATTTTCCAGAAGTAAAGTTGTATCAGATTGATTAGAGATTCCACAGCTACTGGTACAATAATTTCTGCTATCATCGTACATACTGAACTTCCCGGCCAAAATCCTGCAGAAGTAAGGTTATGATCAAAATCAGCTGTTGAAATCCGTGCCAGCTTTTTTGTCATTTCAGAATTACTTTGTTCCTCAGCTGGAAGGATGAGTTCTTTCTATTTTGCTTTTTGTTTCCAAAAAGCATCCAGGAAAGAAACAAGGTGTTCCCTGCAATGTCTCTTACCCCTGCTGAACTGATCTGGCTGTTTCTGCTTTACAAATGAGCAAAATCTAGCAGCAATTCCTCTGCAGCCCATGAGAAAACTTCTGGCAGGTAGTGGAGATCTTTGTACCCTTTATGGCAGCAATGCCACACCATGGTCAGCCCCTGAGGTCAGAAAAATGATCATGTCTCCTTGTTTTTTCTGTGATTTCTGTCCTCTGCTTTGTTTTCCGTTTCACTTTGCATTTTTGCCCATTAGCACAAGAAACCCCACTGACTGAAAAATTGTGTCAACAGGGTGTAGACCGTTGCAATCTCTGCTAACAAGCCAGGACATATATATGAGAAATGTGTTTATGCTCACAGGTGGTGTAGATTGTAAAAAAAACTTAATGTTCAACTTTCTTATTGGATAATCTAATGCAAGAGCTATTTTTACATAAAGGAATTGAAAGCCAAGTTCTGTTTTTTCATTGTTATTGGTAAAAAAAACCCCAAACCTTTGCAAGGTAATTGAAGTCTGTGGCATAGCTTCAGTTTTATACACTGAGGAAGCAGAGCACAACTTATTGCAAATGTTCAAGCCCCACTAATAAATATTTCTCCAGCAATTTCTTTAAACTTTGTCTAAATATTTAGACCATATATTTACCCCATTGAAGTTAGTTGCAGTCTCCAGCAGGGACAGAACTTCCATTCGAGTCTCCCTGAGATCCTAATTCCTTCCTTCCTCTCTAGTGTCCTACCACAACTTTCTCCATCTGGTGAGGGAAAATCTCTGACTTATTTTTCTCTCTTCTATGACGACATTTTTCCTTACATATAGTCATAGCAGATTATCAAGTGGTATAGAGTGATGACTGGAAGTTCCTCACCCTGAAAGACTTTTTTTTCTTCTGAGAAGAAATCACTTTTCTTCATCACAGTATCCAAGGATATAGAAGGCATCCTTTGAACCTTTTCTGGGAAAGTGCCTTAGGCACCAATAGCAAAGAGACGGGTAAGCAGCAAAAATCACAGCATCAATTCCCAATCATTGGTAAGAAATGATTCATTCCCGTCTAAAGCTCACTTGTTACCACCTGTCTATCTGATGTGGCTTTTCTGCTTTGTTATGTGTGATATAAAGGCTTGAATCAATATAAAGACTCAACTGCTGAGCCACTTTAAAAGTGTTTTTTCTGTTCGTGTCTCTTGACACAATGCTGGCACACAGCAATGGAAAGAGCACAACATCTATCCTGCGTGACACAAATTGCACTTTTCCTGTCACAGCAGCTCCTGCATGGCACATATTACACATCTGCTTATTTACACTCAGCCCTGAGTTTGTATGCAAGCCCAGAGCTGCCGCTCGCTCACACCGTCTCCATTCTGGCAGGTATTTCAGCATACCCTCATAGGCTATATGGACTCCACAGGCTCAAGCTGGCTCTGCCTCAGCCCCCAGCGAGCCTCACAAGCTCCTCTGTGCCTTGACACCCCAGACCACTAAGCTCCCGCTGGCATCCCCCTGCCAACTTCCACCAGTGTCAGGCTGTGAAGCTGATCTCCCATTTATAGTGCTGCATCAGGTATTTTGAAGATCTTCTGCCTACAGCCCCAAGGTGAGAGAAGGATTACCCAACAACCAGCGTGATTTTCCAAAAGAAAAGAGAATAATGCAGGTGTCAGACAGCAACGCTGAAATCTGTCTGGGAATCACCTTTGACAAGGCAGCTGAATAGTGAAGGAGAAAATAAAAGCCAACAAAAAGCAGCTCAGGAACCTATACCCATTTTGATGGCGGTGAATCATTTTTATGAGCGCTCTTGTGAGGTCTTTGAAGTCCACAACACTGAGGAACCACTGGTGGCTCACAGTCCCCTGCCTTCTCCCAGTCTCTGGAGAGAAACCCCAGCACAAAGCACTGCTGCCTCAGAGTCTAGGGATCCTGAGGAAGGACTTTCTAGCCTGATATCCAGCCTGTGAATGCCCAGGGCTCTTTAACCCATCCTGACCATCTCCATAAAGAAAGCTCCCCAAGATGACCCTGCCACAACTAGGAGCTGAGCCCAGCTGGGAAGGCATCTGTGTTGCTGCTGAATCAACCAGCACAGTAGATGCCTCGTGATTGTCCCCATCTCCCCATGTGTAGTAGCAGCACCTGTCTCCAAGGAAGTCTGGCATCCATCCCTGATGGGTACAATTTCTTCAGAAGCTGTAGAAATTCTAGGAGCCTGTCTCAGTGACACTATTTATTGTGGGTGGGTGCATACCCTGCAGAAGCTGGCACCTTCCCGTGCCTCTCTCCTCCCCTCCCCTCCATGCACTCTGTGCAGATCCGCCTCAGCTCCATCGTTCTCTCCAAGCACCAACGCTAGGAGACATTCCCAGGCCTGCCAGCTCTCTTGCCCCAAAAGAGGTCAGCTTGTAGCATTGGGCACCAGTCTCGGTTTCCCTCATCTGTGCACAGTTTGCCAAAGCAGGATCTGCAATGGGCCCTTGCAAAGCCAGTAACTAGGTGTCACTTGGGATTTGAAGACAGTTGTGTGTGCATGTGCTTCTACTCACTCTCCAGGGTAGCAAAAGCTGGTCACGTCCCCACGTGCCAGGGACCAAGCACTAGGAAAGCCACAGGCAGCCTCAAACAAACCTTTCTGCTAGTCTCTGGGCTCTTCAAACCCTCTGGTCCCCACTGTTTACTCACAGCCACCAGACATAGGTGCTCTCTGAATTGAGAATTGAGCAAGGCTACAAAAATATAAAATGAGGAAATGGATTGCCAAAATTAAAGACATTTAAAAAATGTAACAGGGCTGCTTTACCTTCCCTGTTCGGTTTCTTCTCAGTGTCCATGCCACAAGGCGGTTTGGGCAGTCTCCAGCCCAAGAACAGGAGGTGGAGGCTGGCTGTTTAATGAATGTCACACCGTGTAGACAGGGCTCACAGTATGAACCGCTGCAGGGACACCCAGAAGGGTTTGTAAGTGTTGTTGCACAGGGTGGGCAGGAGCAGAGAGGTGATGCAGGATGGTCAGCAGCACGATTCCTTGTACTCTCCTGCAGACACCACCTCGTCACTGACAAGGATGCATCACCCTGAGGTGCAGCAGCTGTTTCTCTGCGATGCGCTGACAGTGACTGCTCCATCACAGGAGAGCAGGGAGAGCCACGGAAACTGGGGCTGGTGTTTTCTCCTGCTGCAAACCAACAGCCTGGCCCTGGGCACTAGTTCCTCAGCAGGAACTGAGGAAGGAGGATTTCAGCCTCCCCAGCAGCTGAGCAGGCAAGGTTTACACACAGCTTTCCCTTCCCCCTGTGTTTATACTCTGCTACAGCAAAGCCACTAAATAAGTCCCCAGGTAGCTGCTGTGCCTTATTCCCAGGGCGGTTAATCCTGCCATCGCTCGCTTTGACGGCCCCAACACACAAAGACACAAACAACTAGAAATCTTTGTGCGGATCTAGTGCCATCAGGAGCTTTCCACGTATTTTAGAAAAAAACCCAGGTTGGTGTAGAAAGTTCCTGGCTGCTATGGACGAACAGGAGTGCTTGAGAGCCTGAGAGAGCAGTGCTGCAGAGATCTTTCAAGGGGGGTTAAGGGACCCAAAGGGCAGGGGAATGCAGAGGCAATAGTAGGTTCTGCTTCAAAATGATCACACCGAGCAGCAAAGCAGAAAGGGGTCTCAATGGGAATGTGACAAGATCTTGAAAGCCATCATAGAAGGGTTTTCCTGGGGAATTTGGCAGTGATTTGTCAATAGGCAACGCCTTGCGCATGATGGGGGTGGCTGAGATCTACAGTGGAGGAGGAAGGTTCATAATACGACTGATACCTGTAATGAGATGGCCAAGGGAGGGCAGAGAGGAGGATCAGGCTTGTCAGCAGAAACTGGAACAACTGCATGCTCCTGAGCTTCAAGCGTGAACTAGGAACCTGGCTGCAAGAAGGTAGGTGTCGAGGACAGGGTGACACTTTTAACACCTCCCTTTTTGCTCTTGAAGCCATGGAAAAGTAAAGCTTAATTACACACCAGCTGTGAAGACTTAAAAAGTGTCTGTGAAACCAAGAAAAAACATTAAACAACTCCTCTGTAGATTTTCATCCACCAGCTCCCATATGGTGGGAGGACTGTTTGAGGAGATTTTCCAGCTCTCTCCCATGACTATTGCATAATGTAGAGTATGAATATTGGGTGGAGGAGGTTAGAGGAAGGATGTTTTTTTTCTGGTTGCTATGTTTAAATCTCTTTTTTTCCTTCACAGTTGTTCTTTTATCTTCAAAGGAGGGTTTACTGAATTATGCCAGGTGGCTAACTAAAAATTATTCCAGAGAAAATAAAGATACTTAATACAATATAGAACTGTTAAGACAACAATTGGTATAAAAAACTTCTAAAACTTTTTTTTAACAAGGAAGCCATAAGCAAGGTTTTTGTGCAAAATTAATAAACTCCCGTGGAGATTATAAATTCCACAATGACTCGCAGCTACCGCTGGAAGGAGGAAAATTGAGCCTAGGATCCAGCATACACCCACCCCCTTTCTTTACTCCACTTGTGAGTTTTCATACATTAAGGTTATTTTGAAATCTACAACCAAACAGAAGAAGAACCAAAACAAAACCAATATCCCTAATAAAAGTCTTCCCTCTACAGTGACAACAAATTTATGTAAGAGACTTGAATAATATAACTCTGAAATAGGAAAATTAAAAATGTCAGCCTGTTACCATTAGAAGAAGAAATAAGTAATGAATGTGAATTCAAAGAGTTTTCCAGAAGTGTCTGCAAATCAAAAAACGAGAACCATGCAGCTCATACTCATAAAGCTTAGAAAGAGTCCCAGAACCACTCCTAAGTCTGCTGGCAGGCAATGATCACAGCTGCTCTTTGGCCACCAGCCATCAACTCCAGAAAAAAAAAATAATAAAAAAACCCCAGACTATTTGAATTTGGAGACCAAGTCCAGGAAATATCTTCAAAGCAGTGCTCAGAAATCACAATGCCATCTGTTTTGCATGTTTGTCCAGTTGTGACAGGTTCCCCCAGCATTTTGAGGACTTGAGCCCAGATCAGATACTGCTATCCACCCTCTTTTCACTGTTGCCAGGGATTTCCCTGACCCAGCAAGGGCTCCTGTGCCCTACAAGGAGAAACAAGGTTTCTTATCCTGAGGGAGGGAAATCGGGTGGGAAATTCAGGTATGCAGGACAACCCACGGAATTTATATTTTCTGATCGCCNATCAGATACTGCTATCCACCCTCTTTTCACTGTTGCCAGGGATTTCCCTGACCCAGCAAGGGCTCCTGTGCCCTACAAGGGGAAACGAGGTTTCTTATCCTGACATCGGGGAGGGAAATCAGGTGCGAAATTCAGGTATGCAGGACAACTCACGGAATTTACATTTTCTGATCGCTCTTACATGAAAAGGGGCTCGTGTGCTGGGTTAAATTGATTTCACCTCTGCAGTTATGCATGCTGCTGCTCTGAGGTTTCAGTCCCATTTTCCGGATTGTTTTAGTTATGTTCAAGTGAAAACAATAGTCCTCTTGAGCAAAAGGACATTGACAGTAAAAGGAACAATGTAGAACAACAGTTGGAAACACAGCAAAGAGCAATAGCACTGCGTCTTGGCTCGTGCACTGGATCAAGTGAGGTAAATCCACTGTACCATTTGTTTTGCTCTTTTTAGTTGAATCAGTCTCTAAACAACATCTGGTGCACAGCAAGTTTTCGGTATTGAATCACTTTTTCTTCTCATGGTCATTAATAATTTTCCTAAAAAGGAAACATGCCCCTTAACGCCCCTGGCTGCTCCTTGCAGGCTTTGCAGTCGACACAGCACCGATGTCTTCCACCCGCTGCTGCCTTCCAGCACCGGCTGTGCTCAGAGCCGGGCGTCCTCGCACCTGCTTGTGTTCTGCTCTGCCAATGCTTATAAAAAAAGTAAAAAGGAACATGATTTTAAATGCCGGTCCAAATCGATTGGCATCTAGTTAGCTTTCTTGTGGGAAGAGGAACTAGTTCAGGGGGTTCTCTCCACGGCCACCTTTCCGCAGGGCACTGAGTGCCCTCTCCGGGCATTGTGATGCTTGGAAGGGTTTCACCAGCTTTGAGAGTTTCAGTGGGGCCGTGGAAGTCAGTCTGATGCCATGTCAGGCAGGAGTTGTTGCCCGGTGCTGGTAGTTGCTCGTGTGGCTGCTGTGGAGCAGAAAGAAGGTGTCTCTGTCCTTGCTAACACAGTGTTTCAATAGCAACTCTGAAATGCAGACACTAGTGGTGTACCTGAACATGTTCATTGAATGTCATTTCATGTGCCTTAGGGTACCTGAGCCCTTCTCGCAGGGCTGTCAGATATGACACTGGACTTATAGGAAAGCAGTTGCCCTTTTGGATCAGCCACTGGAAGTCTGACAGAAAAGCAAGGGCAGCTCAAACGGCACCAGAGACACACGTTCAGGCACCTGGATGATTCCCAGAGGATCCAAAGTCTTGTCCTTCATTTGCTGTATTTGAACAATGCACTCTGTAGCAAAAACAGGCACAGAAAACACGTAAAGCGAAGGTTAAAAACTATTTAACACAGAACAGTTTTCACCTGAGCACTATGCGATTTCTGGACTAGGAAAAAGTCACCTGCTTTGCTGTCATTGTCAATACTCCTCGTTATTACTGCTAGTCTTTCCAGCTCTGCAGGCTCTTTCTCTCACCCTCGAGACACTTTCAGGTTAGTTAATCCTGTCCTTTTGCAGGACAGATTGCTATAATCTTGCTAGTCACATAGGTTGCCAGCAATGATAAACTCAGTGCCCGTTATCCTGTGGAAATTCTGGGGCAGACCCACAGAAGCAAATCCCATTTCTCTGTTTCACATGGAGGCTTGAGACAGACACCTTCCTTTGTGCTAGCAAGTTCTTGGAAAGAAAAGTCAGTAGTGACAGTTCTTCTTACCCTCTCTTTTTTTATAAAGACAGTTGTGGAAAGTCTCAGTCTGGAAAAGCATGAACTCCCATGTGGATTTTTTCAGGGCTGACATACCAGCTCTTCCCTGAAAGCCAACTGCCAGCCTCACCATGTCTTCACCAAAACCTGTCCAACTTTTCCTCTCCCCATTCCAGAGCAGGGATTTACAACAGTAAAATTGTTGTTGAGTGTGGTCCAGTCACAGGGAAGCACTCGTACAGCCAGTAGCTTGGGTCTGCTGGTGCTAAGGAAAGGTGGAACGTATAGAGTCTCCCTCTGGTTTCTGTCTGCTTTGTGCAGCAGAGGGGTTTTTTGGAAGCCTCATCCAGATCCCAGGTTGTTTTTTTTTTAAAAAAACCTTGTTTATACCCAGAGGTGCTGTAAAGAGTTTTCCTCCTGAATGGCTCTCTGTTATGGATATAGAGGAGCATTTAGGAAGGGAACATACAGCAGAGGATGGGTGAGGCTCAGCACTTCCAGTGTGGCAGCTGGAGTCACTGCAAACAGAATGGGAAGAAACATTAAAAGCTGCTCAGAGATGCAGTGTAGGCACTGGGAGGTGAGGAAATTCCTCCCTCTCACTTTTTTAGCAGCCTCCATTGTGGTGCAATGTATTGCAGGTCCTGGGTTTAGCAGGGAAAAATACCATCCAGCATCCATCCAGCTCAGTGATGAACAGCAGGACATGCAAGTTATGGAGGTCTCCTAGTGAGAGGCACATTGGTGCAGTCGAAGCTTCTGGTTCCTATGAGGTGTCTGACAAAGGAAAGGAGCTGAAATAGTTGCTGCTGCCAACACCCAACACTGCTCCTTTCCCTGAGGGCGAACATCCCATCAGGAGAAGTTGAACCATAGCTGTTTCTGAATGGCTGCCACTTGTTGTGTGATACGTAAAAATCTCAAAGGGTTTGTGTTAAAATGCTGAGCATCGAATGGAGGCATTCTGAAAAAAAAGATGCATGACCTGTTCACCTGCCCTTGCTACCAGGGAGTTTGGGAAGAGCAGAGCTTGGGCTGCTCCAGCCATCCTTGCTTCAGTCCATTGCAGCAGGGGAGGTGTCACCCTCACTAGTGATTTTTCAGAGGCTCTGGATTGTATGTGGAAAGCTCCGCATTCCCCAAGAAATTCCCTATGAAAGAGACTCTGATGTGCCCCTTGTCACCCTGCACCTACTGCCCTTCCAACAAGCTGCTCCTGGTTCGTTCCTCATTGCTCAAAGAGACTGAGAAACCCAAGCCCGACACTTTCATTTCCTTTCTCTCTTCGTTAGAGCCTTTTTCTCTTCTGACCTTAGATGACCTTCTGGACCCTGCCACTGTTCTTATGGAATATGGATTCCACATACATTTGCACAGTGCACAAAAATCTGTTTTGAGCACAATACTCGTGACACGAAGAGGGAACACTCGATCCATATTGCCCCCCTCTAAGCTTGTTCAGTCTTTTAGTGAGATGTGTGGCTAGATCAGTGTGATCAGCAGCTCCAGGCACAAAACTTTTGGAAGCTTTGGTCCAGCCAAGCTTTGACCGTACTCCTGGAGATTTCATGTGATGGACTCACTGCCTTCACAGTTCACTTGATTCTCCTGGTTGTGCAGTAAATATTGTCATGCCTCACTTCTTTTCTACCAAATACAGTATCTGTGAAGCTGAGACTTTGCAGAGTGGCAACTTTTGGTTTGTAACTGCTGCTTTTAAAAGATAATGGTAGGTCCCAGCAGTTTCATCTTTGCCTCTTCTTTTTAAAATATAAATGATTAATTGAATGGGGAAAGAACTTTCACAGGTATCTATGGACGGAAAAAGAAACCCCTGTTTCCCAAAACATGTGTTCAAAAGATGGCAGTAAAAATGCACTACTCTTTTTTTTTCTCTTTGAGAAATAGTTTTTTAATTTCTTATTTTTTTAAGAAATCAAACAAGGAGTCTATTTTCTACTGTTGTCAAGCTTGTGCCATTAAAAATAATTGTGCCAAAGGAGGTCCTAATTAATTTGCCAATTCTACAGTGTTTTCAACACTAACAGAATTTTGGAACCTTTTCTTAAAGTTTTGCAGGGTGGTCTAAATGGTGATCCAGTGTTATCCGTAGAGGCTCTTTCCTTAATGTTACAGTAGTAGGACAAAGACATTTCATAACGGCACACCTGCATCTCCCAGACAGGGTTTTACACCCTTTTTTTAACCGTTGTGTATGCCTACTAATGTATATAGCTATACATGTGCACATTCATATGGAAAAGCCACACCCATGCACAAAACCTGCTCACCATTCCTCTGGCTCGTGTTAGCCTTCACAGTCAACGTTGACAGAAGTTGGTTCCAGTAAAACCCACCTGATACCGGCCATGGCAATGAGAGCCCCATCCCTGTTGTTCTCTGGATCCTGTTACTGACACAGAAGCTGCACAAATGGTGGCTGGATGGTCAGAAAGGCAGCGTGCTCTGCCTGCTGCTCTCACCAGCCTTACGTAAATCCCTTCTCTTCCCCCATTAAAGCTGATCTGCAGTATTTAGACATCAAGCTCTTTGGAGAGGATGTATTTCTCATTCTTTATTTACACAAGCACACAGAGACCTTGTTCATAGTGGGAGTGTATGCTGGTCTAACACTAGCATCCTGCTGATCAGACATATCCACATAAAATTCTCCCTGACACAGTGCCTGCTATGTTCTCTGGTTTTGTTCATACAGCCTGAAGTTATTTCTAGTTTCAGAACAAACACTTCTGCTGCTCAGCTTCTCCAAGGCGTCTCCATAAAGGTGATCTTCCAGCTGGCTGAGTTAATGAAGCTGTTACACACCAGGTTACCCGGGCAGGCTGTGCAGCAAACACCGATGTCTGCCATCAACGTGGGCAACTTTAGTCTCCCACTAGAATTAGGCAAACCTTGTGAAAAGGGAAGAGCTGTACCTGCTGAGAATGCAACAACATATGATGGCTTTATGCTGAGCCACGGAGGAGAGGCTCGTATGGCACAGTTCACGTCCACGGTGACGGATATAACTATATAACTATAGGAGGACAGGTGTGTGCAAGCACAGACAGTCCTTGTAGATGTATGTAAGCCTGGAAAAGAGACTGGCCACAAAGCAGAGCATATCTCATGCATGCACAACTTTTCTCCTGAAGCAGCCTCTTGTTCACCATGAGCTCATGTCTCTCCTCCCACTGCTCCAAGCAGATGTGGAAAGGTCCCTGGCCTCCCCTCTGCCCTCCTTGCCTCTGGGGCCCATTTTATTAAAGCAAATCAGTTCTCAGGTTGGGTAGCACCAGAAATCCCTTGCTAACAGAAACAGAAGAGGCACACGGTTGTCACGGGGAGATGCTGACTCCCTGATGATAACAATTCTCTCCACATGTTTCCACTGAGCTGGAACAATAAAACACCGCAGTGCCAAAGGAGAATAAATGTTTGCAGTGATTACAGTATTTGCTTCACTTCCTTTAAGTCGTGATGTCGGCAGTGCTTTTTGGACCTGATTTGTCCCACCCCGGTGGGGACAGTCACCAACCAACGCTGGGGCAGAAGGAGCAGAGGAGAGGGGATGGGAGCACCCACAGGAGATGTGTCAGTAAGAGAACCAGACAAGGCAGAAATCACACAGGGTTTCTGCCGGGGTCCTCTGTTCCGAAACTATCTTTTGAAGGCTGGTGAATACAAAGGAAAGAAAGCACCTTATTCCACCTTTGTTTAATGCGAAACTGCAGATTGAAATCATTGTGTGTGGCTGATGAGAAAATGATGGAAGAAACCTCAAGTCCTTTTTATAGAAAACTTCTGCAACTCAGCGTGGAAGTTATCCACACCTCTTACTGAGCCGGTCCCTTAGAGGAAAGGCTGAATGGCAAAAGAGAAAATGGACTTTTTTAATTATAATATTTAAATATTCCTTTCAGTATGTCATGCAAAGAAAAGATCAACTGTGTGTTACTGCAGCACATAGAGCCATGAATGTTTTCACAGGCAGCATGACCTGGGGGGGGGGACATGATATTTAAAACACGAATACATCTAAGAGAAGGTTGCAGCTGGAAATTTCCAAACAAATTATTTTTTTTTCCCTCCTCCCTTTCTCTGTCTGCCTGCATCACAAGCAGACTACGTTACTGCTTGCCCAATGCATCAGGGTGATGTCCTGGGAGGATTTTAGCTATTTCATCACTTTATACCTGTGCTGCAACAGTAACGTTCCCAAGTCCTCAGGAGGCACTTTTCTCTCAACATCATACATCCATTTGATCGCCTATACATGGAAAGGGATTCGTAACTAGTGTCACAAAACTCCACCGGCACAGCAGTCAATACAAAATGCAGCACTAATTGCGAACAACACCTACCTGCTCAAATTACTGTTGAAATGCTAACTTTGGGAAAAGATATTTTTATGCATAAGCTTTTCTGCAAAAGAAATATTACTGGAAGTGAAACATCTGTCTTTTGGTTATGAGAATGAGCTCTGCTGCTGTTAGTGCTGCTTTCAGGAAGGAAACAAAAATATATTTTCATACCAATTTCCCTCTGAAGTTAATAAAAAGAAAAAAACGAGTGGTTGTGGGGATATTGAGAGAGAGAAAAGATGTCTAGATTCTGCTGTTTTACAGAGCCAGTGTTGGTTGTTTTTGAAAACAGAGAAATTTCTCAGATCACTTGTAGGTACAAAATGTAATGTGAAAAGGATTCTCATCTGTATTGCAGCAAGGGTTTTTAAAGGGGTCTCTCTGTTAGCACAGAGCACAGAAAAGTTCCTTGGGATACAGAGAGATGAATTTTCCAAGCACATGTCAGTAGGGACTGATTTTAGGATAGTTCTGTACCATTTGCTTCTAGAAAGATCCGTGCTACATGTTCAAGAGGGTCTGGCTTTCACGGTGCCTCCAGGTTCAGCCTAATGAACAGCCACCTGGGCAGCAGTTTAGGTTTGGGAGGAGGAGGAGGTGGTTTTATCACCTGCCAGCGTGAAGCTCAGCACAGAACAATTCCCTGGGAAGAAAATAAAAGCAGAGAAGACCTGTTTAAGAGACTTGGAGAGAATGGAGAAAGGATGCTGGTTGCATGAAAGGGGATACAAATAATGATCTTGATGACCACAGGGTCAAATATTCCTTTCCCAGAATAAGTCAGTCTTTTGCAACCTGAAGATGTATAAATTTCTGGGGGAGGGAGGTTAGGAATTAAAGACTTCTCAGCTCCAAAGAAACAATTTTTGTCTTTTTTTTTTCACTCCATAATGGACTGTTTGTTTTAGAGACTGCCACCATTTGTTTTAGCAAACTGTTGGCTAGGATTTATTTTTTCTCGTACAAAACTCTCCCACCTGGAGTGGAGGAAGTGTTTTCAAATCATACCACTGACCAGAATAGCTCCTTATTTCTCAGCGTGTCATTTCTGCCGTAGGTACATATTTTCCCGCTGCACTTGAGAACTATTCATTATCAAAACCCATCATGAATTATACACTGAGATCTCACCAGCAAACTGTTCTCACGTTTACTCATCCTACTGTTTACTTCTCAAGAAGCTAGTTAAATTGCCGTTCGATGCGAACAGACTTTGCAAAGGGACATGAATCCTGGGCTCATTTTCCAAAACAGGCAATTAGCTACATCTACAGTTTTTTGTTCTCATCCTTCATGAATTTCCTGAACTGCAGTTTTAGGTAACTGCTCATCTTTTGCTACAAGGACCAGTAGCAAAGCAGGTAAGGTGATGCACTGTGATGCCAAAGCTGCGTACTCATCGTGTAGACTCATGCTGAAACCTGCTCCCTGTTGACTCAGCTTAAAAGAGGTATCTGGCCACAGACACTGGAAAGTGAAAATGGTCAAATCTGCGCAAACTTTGTATCTATACACTCTGAAAATTACAATTGTTACAAAAAGCATGAAATGTCTACCAAGATCTTCAAGGAAAAAAAAAAATACAGTTCCCAGAGGAAAAAAAATGGAAGCTGAAAGAAATACCTTTTCACAATGGATGTGAATGAAATAATGATGGGTTTTGATATCACTTCTGCCTCATTCAGGTGCTATTCAGCTATCCAGGTGGAAAGTGAAACCTTTACATTCTCAGTCATGAAAGGAAAAAGCTGAGGCACCAAAAGCAGACTTCAATTAGCAGTTATCCAGCAGCTCAATTAGCAGTTACCTTCAATTAGCATCACCTGGGCTGCTACAGCCCAGTGACCCTGGTACAGTTCAGCAGTAGCTAGCTCGGTCATTCAGCTCTGTGCTGTTATTATGAGAAATTGAAACAGTCCTACAGTAATTATTCTTATTCTTCAAGACACAAGAAAAATGAGTATTTTAACTAATGAAACATGGTAAGTGCTGAAGCCTCCATTAATATTGTCAATGTTTTTAATTTGTTAGATGATGAAGCATTAAGGTTTCTATAGCAGCTGCTGATTTCAGCTCTTAGGAATAGTGACCTTTTACATTTTATTGTTCAAGTGACTGTATTCTAAAATGTTATTCTTGGGAGTTTTTTATAGATTTAAACACAATTTTCTTTAAATTAGGCAAATAAATTTTTTTGAACTTGACACACTGAAGAACTGAGTAATATATGTGCCACTGTAACTATTTCTATTTCTGTTTGCTGGATGGAAATTTTTTTGCTGGGGAATAAGGGTTAAATTTTGAACAAACCTTAATTTGTTCAAAACAGCATCTAGTCAGAGATATGAGCATCTGACGAATGTAGTATTCAAGCAGCCGGTCCACAGATGGTCTGTAACTCTGGAGGAGGCTCCGTTTGAGCTATTGCTTATCTCCTTCTGGTTCCCTCATTGCCAGAAAAGCAACTATATAAAAATAAAGCTTAAATTAATGATGTAGGCTTTTTTTTTTCCTTTGCAAACCAATATTCAGTCAGAAATATTTTTAGAAAGGGTTCTGCATTTAACAGCTGGATAATTCCAAAGAAACTGTTTCAGTCATCTCACCCAAACACGAGCTGATTTTGGTTGACTCAGTCCTGTTAATCTACAGGTTGCTTCTGTCGTTTCATGATTTTTGGAGCCGGTAAAAGGAGCTGATTTGAAACATGTGGGGAAATTACCTTTCTCTTTCCTCCCCAGTGGAAAGAAGCAGGAAAAGCATTCTCCAACCCAGAACCCAAGGTGTGTAGCAAATTGCATTTGCCCTTTTGCAAAGTACAGCAAAGCCAGTCAACAGAGACAACAAAAGATTTTGTTTTGCTTTCTTCACATTTTTGCCATTTTGCTCTCTCTAGTCTTTTTTCTCTGTCCTGAAGACCAGAGGCAAAATAGGAGTGCAAAAATATGGAGTATCTGCTGACTTCACCTAAAGCTGTTTCTCAAGCCACCCTGGGGGACCTGGAGGATGCAGATTGTTATCCAGGCTGGCTGACATGAACCTCCTTCTCCTTGTTTGGACGGACACTGGCCGCTCAAGCCAACAACCGGAGAGCACGTTCACACAGGTGCCCATTTGGAGCTCGCCTGGGAAAATCTGCACTGTGAAAATTTTCATTCTTCATGGAATAATGAGGAAATGCCCACCCAGCAGCCAGGGCACAGTGCCATGCACAGAGGAGTCCTCCACCGCCTTGCCTGGGTGACAGCAGTGGCATAGCTGTGCCTGAGCAATGCTCTGTGTCACCTAAAGTACCCAGGTGTCAATATGCTGAGAGAATGTCCATTTTCACGAAACTCAGAGGGTGACCCATCAATCCACTGTGACAGCCCAGAGTAGCTGACACAAGACACAGTGAAGCAAGAATCGCAGAACCAGGGTCTGATCAATGCTGCTGGCCATAGGACAGTAGGAGATGTAAGTTAATTCTCTGGTAGGATTAAAAATGTAATAAATCTAACTGTGGAGATACTTTCTACTTGTATTTCTCCTGAGATAAGGTATTGCAAGGTGTTTTTACAGGATCATCAGTGCACCGTGCCAATAGCAGTGTCGTGTTAAATGGATTAAGAGTGGATTAATTAGTGGATCAAAAGTAGCTGTCATTAGAGAAAGGCCATGCAACCAGCAGGGATGTAGTTAGAAGCTCAGATTTGTTCTCTTCTGAACAAATGAAAGCTCCAACAGTCACAAAGTTTGCTGCAAAATCAGCAGCCCAAGGCCACCTCTCCCAAACCACTGGACAATCCTTTCTCCCCAAACCATCCCAACTACTGCTGATACCAGGTTGCTGAGCACAGCTGTTTCACCTTCATATTTCAGTTTCTTCCTTCACTAAATATTTTGCTGTTTCTCAGTGCAGCAATACGTATCAGGGCCTCCAGTCATGGCTCTTTTTCCTTCTGGGGTCTGCTTCTCTGGCGTGTCCATGCCCTGGCCACAGCTGGCACCCCAGGTTGGAGTGTTGCAGTGGTCAGATAGGACCTGGGGTAGGGAAGTGTCCACCTGGTCAGCAGTTTGAATCCAAAATACTTGAGCTCTCATCTCACTTATATTGTATTTAACTGGCTCCGTCTCATTTCTCTGGTATCTAATTTTCCATTAGTAACAGTCTCAAGGTCTCAGCTACCTGAGTGGCTCAGATGAAATGAACAGGAGTTCATGTCCTTTAATATCTGTGCTTTAGGCTGGAGCTGGGTAGAGGGTTTTTTAATTACAGACCACAAGTGGTTGCACACCAGAGGTATTTTTCTGTTCGGAAAGGTCACCGTTACCCAGCCAGTCACTAAAAATTTGGTCCATGGTTTCACACAGCAGTGCCTGCACAGCCCTGCTACAGATTGACTTGCAAAGACATTTCTGAGACTAATCCATAGTGTGTTTATTGTATCCCCAAGCTACATTTGAGAGCAGCCAGGATCTACTCCCACATAAATGCAGACCTCTCCTTTTCATTTATTTTTTCTGGGAATTGCCCAGCATACCCTGATCTGATCCAATTCTGTCTCAGCATCCATGTGCAGAGTTGGGAGATGTGTGGGCATGAAATGCACCGAAATATTTGCATGTATGTATGCTGTACGTTGTTAATTTTCTTATACAGGATGGCACAGTACAGTATGATGTCAAATACAATCGGACTTTCCCCCCTCCCAACATAGTACCGTTGCAGAGAGCTTAATCTCAGACTAACAGGGTACTGCTCCTCCGTTTAAAGCCCATGTGGACCCAAGGGCACTGAGTTTCCTTGCTCCAGCATATTCTCGGCTGCCCTGTCCCTGCTCCTTTCCCCAGCACACCACCATCATTGCCCTCCACCTCTTGAAATGTCTCTGCAACGAGGAAAGTCTGGCCTTTCAGTCACCAGCCTACATGAACATTATTGGCAACTATTAATAGATCATCCCCAGGGGTCTTCCTTATTTACTTTTAATGAGTAAATAATGTATTTATTTTTTTTTCTATGAATCAGAAGAGTGATTCCCTTCTTCCACCACAGTAGGATGCGCTTGGCATGGTCTGACACTATCCTTTTGAGCCATGCAGTCTTTTCTAGAAACATATCTGCTATTATTTCCAACCCTTCTTTCATATTAATCACTCACCGCATACCAGTTAATCTCAGCTTCACCCCATTTCTTGTGCAATAATCATAATCTTTGATTTTACACATGGAGGAAATTGAAGCAACTCTGCCGTGTTTCCACTATTCCCGACGCACATCATCGCTGTCTCCCTTATGTGAGTTACACAAAAACACAAGAAGGAGAAAAGTGACCAAGACCAAAGCAATTACAAAGCTCTCTGTAGCGGGGACACATCCCACAGAGTCACTCATCTCAGCCTTTTCCACATGGAACAGCTGTAGTCTTTCAGGAATCTCTTTTCGCCCACCCCATCAGCCGCTCTGAGCTGCAGCAGGGGAGATCACTTCGGTATGCTGCTGGTCCTTGTCCAGCGAAAAGAGAAACCTGATACATCTTCATTCATGCCTCACAGAAATTAAGACAGCTTAGTGAAGAGCAAATTTAGACACAGAAAATAAACTGCGATTTTTTCTCACCTTAATTTTTCATTAAAGTACATGACCACACAGCTTCTAAAAACCATTTGAAAGTGGTGAAGAGAGATCCTTAGTTCCTAATTTTAGTGGGATGGTCGTGGTTTCAGTAGTCTGTCTCACCCACTCCCTGTCAGAAATACTAATCTCCCACTTAGCAGTCTGCCTGCTGTTGGCTTGATTTATGGGAAGATTTGCAATTACATTTTTTCCACTCCCGAAGTGGATGTTGGGTGCCAGTCCTGGAGGCTGGAGGCTCAGCCAAACCCCAGCCTGACACCGCAGCCGCCCACCTCAGCCCCACGTTGCAGCGATTCTCAGCTGCCAGCTGCTGCTCACTGAGGTTGCTTTGATTTACAAGCGCATATGGCTTTCCCAGCACAGGTATTTATTCTTACTCATCTTCAGTGTTAACTCTTTCAGCTCCACGGACTAAGAGCCCTGCAGATTAACTTTGGTCTTTACTGGGCTAATTCTCCAGGTGAGAAGGTACAAGTGAAATCTCTGGGCTCTGGAGTAAGTGAGGTTCTGAAAGAGGAGACCAGCTGCAGGTGGCTGTGAAAATAACTCCGTGGCATTTAAATGGCACTTCACATTCAGGACAAAAGATCTTTTTCTGAGACTTGAGGAGTGATCGTCCCAGGTCAGTGTTGAAAACAGCTGACGGTCTGCACGTAGGCTCTCCTCTGACCATAGCCTCTTACAGGATTAAAATGATTCAGCATTTGGCCCTCTCTGATTATACTCACAAACATTTGTTTAATCCCTTCCTCCCTGTATTCTCATTGTGTGAACAGAAAGACAAATATAAGAACATTTGAAACAGGATGTTTTGAGATCATGGATCTGGACCTGTGCCCTGTCTCACTTCAGCTTCTCGATGACATGTGAACTGTTCAGCGGCTCGATATATCACACCTCGTCTCAAAGTCTAGGCTCCCTGCTCCCCAGCCTTTAACAGACCCTGTGAGAAATACAAGCACAACTTTAAGCTCCATCTCAGCTCTTTCCAAAAAACCAAGAAACTGTTGCAATAAAGAGAGGAAAAAATGAGTTTAAAAGGAGAAAATAAATTGAATCTGTCAAACCAAATAGCACGCGGGCTGGCTGGTTAGGTAAATAATTTTTATTGGCTTTTTCCAACTAATCTGCCTGTAGGATTTATTGGTCTTCTACTGTATGCTCAAATAAAGCAGCTAACTCTAGTTTCAGTTTATGCTTTATCTATTAATAATTTTGTACATCCTAGAGAGCATTTATATTATTTATAAATTTTATCCAACCATAATTACGATCACTGCGGCTGTTTAATGAGAAGTTGCTCCCGGCCAACTTGCTGGAATTCAAATTGCATTTTATCATCCTTATAGAGAGTGCTTTTGGAACACTTGGTTCCTAAACCAAGTGCTTTCCCTGGCCAGAAAACATGACGAAGAGGGGATAACTAGAGCAGGTTGTGCGCTGACTCCATGCAGAAGAGAAACACTGCCATGAGTTGTTATTCTATTAGAATAATTAAATTAGAGTGTAACCACTCCAAGCTGTGCTGTTCAGATTTGCACTGACGTCCTCACATGCCTCTCATCATGCCAAAACCAGGGCAGAGGAGCAGAGAGGAGGCAGAAAGCCACTTCGTATCTCTCACCTCTCTGGTTTCTGCAGTAACGCGAAGATCAAAGCTTCTGTTTTCGAGGCTATAGATGCACTTGCACCTCCACGGTCTATGGTAATGAGGCAACAAGTACATCTCCATGCAGCCCACTTCTGGGTTGCTCCATGGCTGTGAAAATGAGGAGCTTGAGTTACATAAAAAGATAGTTCTCCTATGTGGATCTGTCAGTTTGCTGAAGAGCAGACAATACATGGCTCTCGGTCTTCGAAGTCATTCCTTCGTGCTGTAGTTTTGTCTTTTCAAAGCTCTGGGCACCTGCAGACCTCCAGCCACTCAGGAGATGACACTGAACAAAACTCTTCTGCTGTTGGTGAATCCTACGCTTCACTACTTTGAAGTGGGCAGGAGAAAATTTTCCCCATCCATGTATGCTGCAGGAAGGGTTTCAGTGAGTTAACTCTTTGCAGAGTAGAAATTACACCACTAAAGACTACAGGACAGGAACAAATCCATGTGGTGCTTTGGCTGCTTGTTCTTATTTCTTTATAAAAACTTACAAGCTGGACAGCCCGTTAGGAAAGAAATCTGACCCAGCTCATCCAAATTCAGAGAATCTGCTTCAAAGAACATCTCAAGACATCTGTGCGTGCCAGGTCCCGTGTTCCACAAATGTGTCTCAGAGGGGAAATCCTCCACTAATAAAAGTCATTAATCTGTAAAAGGTGATCAGATAGCAAGATATCAGATAGATACAAGAATATCTTACTCTGTATAAGTTAAATTCATATATCCATTTGCTGTTGGTGGACATGCTGGCTTTTTGACCTTTGCTCATCCGAGGCCTTAATGATTTCTTATTTTTCAGTCAGATGATCTTCTACTTTTTTACAGCTTTTTAACTCGAATAAGAGAAGTATCAGCCTAAAGTATTTCTACCTCTTCAGTAGTAAGTAGTTCTCTATATTGTGGCATATAGATATTTATAATTACTCACTTAGAGATTTTCATGCATTAAGATTTACAGAATGAATTGTTCTAATTTTAATTTTAATTCTAATTTTAATTTTAATTTTAATTTTAGTTTTAGTTTTAATTTTAATTTTAATTTTAATTAAATTTAGACCCTGAATTTTAAATTCAACTCTACAACCCTGAATATCCAAATCAGGGACCTGGCCACATCATGCATCTGGACTTCCCTCCCATATAACCTCTGGGGTGCTGAGAGATGTCTGCTCGGTGGCGATGTGAAAACACTGCCTTCTCCCAGACAAAGGGGGTATGTTTCCCCATGACACTTCTCTGGGATCTTGGTGTTTCATCGTGGCACTTCATCAGCTAAGGACTGACACCGCCAGTCTCTGGGGTTGCTCAGGACTGCCTGCGGTCCAGGCACAACCCCAGACCAGGGAGATCACAGGACAGAAAGGGAGGAACAACACAGGTAGAATGGGAAAGTCAGTGATTTGGAGGAAGGAATGTGTTATGACAGGCTTCTTCACCATTGTTTTCTTTTTCCTTTCAAGCAAATTAAAAAAAAAGAATTAATAAGGATGCCAGTATTAAAATTGGAGAAGGAGGAGATACTAGCATATATAAAAAATAAAGCATATATAAAAATTATAACAAAGGTTCCCAATTTCTGTAGCATTTGTCAAGTTATAATTACATTAATGAACACAGTACTAAGAACTTGAATGGAACACTGTGATTTGCTTGTGCTCTTCACTGCTTAGTTCTCATTTTCATCTCTTTTTAAATCTCATTTCAGTAGTATTTCAGTAGTATTTCTTAATTCCTGATGAAATCAACAGGACTACAGGCACAATCCTTCCTGCAAAATACTGCTTTTTTCACATGAGCACTCTGCATGAAATTTAAGATATATAAAAATAATGATAGAATATACAAATGAATATTATATATAACAAAATATAACAATACAAATTCCAAAACTTCTGTTGTACCGTTAAGTAACATTTTGCTAACAGCAAATAAAAAGCTGTTGTTTTCTAGTTAAAACTAAACAGCAGCTTGCAAACTAGCCATGATCTGAAGACATCCATAAAATGCGAACTGTTAAAGCATTCAGACTCCGTGATTATTTATTCTACTGGGGCGAGGGTTGTGGATGAGTAGGAAAGAAATCCCAGGACATCTGATAGCCAGCGAGAGACAGAGAGAAAGGGAGAACAGGACAGCTCTTATCTAGAAAAAGAAGCATCAGCTGATGCAGCTGGGAACAGGCTTATTTTATTTCCAATTTATGAATGAAGTGCTTAGCAAATATTTCGTGAGATTTGAGGGCTCTGTCTCCCAAGCATCACAAGCAGGATGACCATGACCTGTCCCCAGAGACACCCAGACTCTGGTGCAGGTGAGTAGCAGCTAATGCAGCACAGCTCTTGCCTAAGCTTCAGGCTGGACTATTGCTGCAGTTTCAGTGATGCATATCAGGAGAGGATGCTCCAGGTGGAAATGATCGCTAGAATTTGCCCATCTACAATTTTTTATATGAAAGCTCTGGAAACACAGCATCTGGGACACGGGGAGTCTAACAACAGGTGCTACAGCAGAGGACCACCACTGCTTCAATCCATACCATCATGTTTACTATCCTTTGTGACGAGTTTGCAGTTCCTCCTGGAGGGAGGCACGGTGCCATGCCTGGGGCTAGCAAGGCAAAGAAAGGCCAGGAGCTTTCACAGACCCCCACTGATCCCCACAGAAGCCCATCAGCCAGCAGGCAAGCCACTGCCTGCCCATGCCCCTGCCTCTCCCGCCATGGCAGGTTTTTATGCATGAAATCCATGAGAGACTCTTCCCGTGGAAGATGCTGGCTTCAGAGTTTAGATTTGACTGACAGCCAAAATCATGGTTGAAGAACACAATAAAAGAAGGGCCACAGCTGTTCTCTTTCAGGTAGCTCTAGCTATGAATTTTACTCTTCCAAAAGGCAGCTGCTGAAAACACTTGACTGCTGAGAAAAGAAAAAGAAAGATGTGTTTATTTCTCCGAAGTGTATCACTGATTTCCCCTCGCCATTACCCACAATGTCTCACCCTACACACCCTACTTCAGAGCCCGCCGTGTAAATTGGAGCTGGACACATCCTTGCACTCCTTATACTCACACATACATTTTTCTTAAAACATCTCAAAGGACCCATAATGGCATCTTTAGCATGCACACCTGCAAACAACACACTCTCCCCTTCACTTTGCTGAAACCACATGCTTTCTTCTTCTGCTTTATCTAGCCTCTTTGCAGTTTTCTTCATAGGTTTCCTGATGATTTCATTTTTCATCTTTGTGTCCTGTCCTCTCACATAGTTTGGGCTCTGATCTGACTCTTTTCTCAAAGAAAAACAAACTCAGGAAAAAAATACACTCTTGAAATCCAGATTTCCCATTGCTGTTTTATTGCATTCCTTCCCTGGGTCATGAAATTCATTGAACTCTCCGTTGTTACCCTAGTCTGCAATTATCTTTTCCAGCTCCAGCCTGGAGCTCTTCCAAGCTGCTTTTTATTTTCACCAGTCTCCATGAAATGCTTTCAAAGTTTCTAGCCTCATCTTAGCTAAATTCCAGGTCCTGAGCAGTCTCTTGATCCTTGAAGCTCTTGCTTCTCCATCCTGTGCTGCCTCCCCCTGCCAGGCTGCCTGACACATGGGTTTCATGGTGTTAGTCTCTCCCATTGATCTCCTCCCTCTTCCCATTGACTCTGGTGGTGGTACTGGTTTATCCTCCTGGTTTTCTCCTTCCCTTCCCAGCTTTCTGGCTCATCTTCAGCTCCATGTGTGTATCCATGGCATTGCACTTCCATCCCAGCTCCTTTGCTCCAGTCCAGGATCTAAGACTCTCTCTGAACCTCCCAGTTATCTGCTGCTGTTGACAAGCAGAGAAAAAGTTAGGGGAAATTAATGTAATACAAAGCAGGCAGCAAATACATGTGAAAACTGCTCTCTGCTCAGTCTGGGCTTCTCCAGCCTCACAATGCTAGTTACAGTCGATGGGCCTCGTTGGGACAGTGATGGGCAATTCTGGCTCTTGTGGTTGAATAACAGCTTCTGACACAAGTAGAGAGAAAACCTGCAGAGTTAGGGATGGTATTGCACCTAGTCCCTTCTGAACAGAAAAAAATAGTGGTAACCTGAAATCCTGTTTGTACAGCAGGGTAGACAAAATGACAGTGAGCGTTGGGTGTGCTTTTCCTGTAGATGCGATCCAACAGCAGCCTGGGAGAGAAAGCAGTTGGTATGGGACACAAGTGAAAACACCAGCAATCCTTGGTCTCCGATTATGTGTTACGGCAATATATCGGTGACAAGGAAGGGTTAATTTATGGGAGAGAGCACACAATAGGAATCCTGCTGCACCAGGAGGGCTCTTCTGTTGTGCTTAAAGGGAAGAGCTGACACATGCCTGTGGCACATCAGTGTGACAGGCACCGGGATGTTCCTCGGGCATGGCCCACAGCTCACAGCAGAACTGACAAAGTAGGAACCAATGTTTTACTCTGCATTATGCAATGGATCCTTTTATGGGTTGATGGTTGGACTTGATGATCCATGAGGTCTTCTCCAACCTTAATGATTCTATGATTCTATGATTGCCAGGATTTTGGCAACAAACTCCTGCAAAGGTCAGAACGGCAAGGGAGGGCCATGGGGGCAGCCCTATGGGAGCAGTCTAGAGGGAATATTTAAACATAAGCCAAAAATATCCTGACAGCTCTGTTCTTTTTTTCACTCAAATGCCAGTTTAAATGCAGAAAATGCTGATCAACAGGATGGAGGATACTTTAAGAAAAAAAAAAAAAAAAAGGCAAATATTTTCCAGGAATATCTACATGATATGCTCTTACCCCTCTTCTGGGAAAGAAGAAACACCCCAGGGCCTCATGCACTCGTAAAAATAAAGATTATCCTGTTCAAGTGTGTTGGAGACACCCTTTCCAAGAAGCTAGGAGGTAACGGACGCTATCTGGTGTTTAGATAACATCCATTAACATTGCAGATAAAGGGTCTAGAAGGCTTCAGTCAGATATTCAGCTCCTTGACGGCATAACATTGACTCCCTCCCCTTTTCCTTCTGTTGAGCACACACTCTGTAATGACTGCAGCTTTTCTCACTTGCCTGTTTCAGTGCACAGGATGTCTGGTGCACTGTGAATTTGTAACCATTTCAACTGTATTTTTGTTTAGATTGTGGCCTTGTGGCCCCCTCCCAAGTCCAGGACCACAGGAGATGGTGACAACCACCAAGGCGGTTCCTGCAGACTCATGTTTGTGCATCGGAGTCTACAGTGATTCAGGCACTTGCTTTTGTAAATGTACTTACTGAATTAGTTAACTTTATTTTAAATTAAGCGTGCCAAATAAATCCACCAGCTACAGTAAGTCTTAATTATAATAGCATTTTCCTTTTATTCCCCTGGCTTATTATTAGTAAAAAATGACACAATTTGCTGGGAGTCTTCAGCCTAAATTCCACAGATATGGTGGGGGGGATTTCAGCCTGGGTGGAAATTTGCCAACGTTACAAGCACCTGAAAACAGAGTTTTACGATGGAACCAGAATTTTAGCAATGTAACTGAAGATGCTGCTACAGTTATGCAGTCTGGAGACAACCATTCAGGCTGGGGGCAGTGTTTTAGCTGTACCTTGTTCAGCAATAGATAATTCCATCTGTGGCTCAAAATCAGGAGACCTACTTCCACGACCAGCCCACTAAAGCTGGGAACATCTGTGGGCAGGAGAGATAATGGAAAGTAAAGAACGTTTACTTCCTTTGTACCGATCGTCACTGTGGGACCAATTCTGCAAGATGAAGATATCCTAGGGAGTGGCCGGGGAAGCCCATGGGAGGAGCGGAGCCTCATTTGACGCAGGGAGCAGCAGCCACAATTTCCTAATTTGGCTTGAGTTACTGCTGCGATGTTCGAGCCGCTCTGTTCCCTGAGGTTCAGGTGATATTTGTGTGGATGCAGATTTTAACCTTTTTAATCTTTACTTTGTTTCCATTTTCAAAAGGCCACAAGATTATTTGCATGATTAGTCAACTTGAGTAGAACAAAGAGCAGGCACACATCAAATGACAAGGAAAAACACAGAGTTATCCCAGGACTGTGTCTGCCATCCTGTAATGCTGTAAAAGAGCAGAATGGGGAAGAGGGAGGTGCAGGGAAACATTTATTTCTGATAAGATTGCTACATTACACAACACTGAATTATCCTTTGCAAAGGAAATGAAAACATTAGTAAAGACAAGAGGAGATGGCCTCAAGTTGTGCCAGGGGAGGTTTAGGCTGGATATTAGAAAACATTTCTTCACGGAAAGAGTGATCAGGCATTGGAACAGGCTGCCCAGGGCAGTGGTGGGGTCACCATCCCTGGAGGGGGTCAAGAAACGTGTAGATGTGGTGCTTGGGGACATGGGTTAGTGGGTTGGGTGGTGTGGGTTGATGGTTGGACTGGATGATCCTTGAGGTCTTTTCCAACCTTAATGATTCCACGGTTCTATGATTCTAAAGATAAATACTTTCTTGCTGACCTTCCTCTCTGTCTTCCTGGTGCTAATTTCAAGAAAGCAAGCTGCTGCGTGGATCCTTTCCTGACACCAGGCTGAACATAACAGCGGTCACACCAGTACTGGTCCATTGGCAGGTTTGCAAGCGGGAGTGGACTTTCCTGTGACATTTCAGAGTTTCTGTGTCTCCCACTATGAAAGAGCTCCCTGCAAGGTATGTGTTTATACTATTCTCAAAGATCTCTCAGCCTTTTTTGGCAGTGTTTTACTTTTTTCAGTCTCTTTCTGTTGTAGGAACTGTACCTCTCTACCAGTAGTAGGCAATGCAAACACTTGTTTCCTATGCAACACCTCTAGAAAGACAATGTCTCCTACCTAGTAGATTCCCCTAAATCCCATTATCCACCTGATTCCTTTCTTTTCCCATTTTGATGGACTTGCACCTCAGATACTCATCAGAGAATGGGATGAACACTAACAGCTCTGCCTCAGCATCATAGAGTGGGGCAGGAGCTCACTGGCAGGTGGGATTATGAGCAAAGCACACATATTTAATGGTGGGGAAAAGAAAATAATCCGAGGAATATTAGTGTTCCCTCTGATCTAGAAGACTCAGAAATATATACTGCCTTTCATTAATTAAGTATCTAAGGCAGCCCTGCTGAGCCTTTTTTGGTTACAGTCGAAATATAGCAGCCGGTGCTGGAGTTATGAGATCTGTCACTCAGACCTGCTGTAATGACCGAAAGGGCCACAGGAGAGCGGGGACCAACACACTGTGTTTTGCTCAGCTAGGACCTGGGAGATCATTGCCACCACTCCTCAGCCCCAATGAGTAAATGGGGCTGCACCAGACCCAAAGACCCACAAGATCCCTCATACAGGAAACTGAAGTTTCAGTGGCATTTATTCATGTGCTGACAACTCTCCCAGAACTTCAGTTTCTTTTCTAAGAGCGATAGTTTTCAACTCTAAAGTGACAGGCAGCTAGAAATGAACAATATCTCTTGAAACAAAAGGATGCTTGAATCTGAAGCTCCCAGAGCAGTGGTGAATTTGTCGAACAGAAAACCATTAGGCTAGTCCAAATGAAGGTCTTTTAAGAAAATTCTGTAGGAGCTGTGATTTTTTTTCATTACAAATCAAGTAACTCCTACTGAGGTTTTACAAATGAAAATATGAAACCACAGGCTGTCAAAACAGGAGATTGGGACTACATAACCTTATATCAGTTCTGTTAGGATGATAAGTCAAACAGCAGGATTTCTACTCTTCCTTTTTTTTTTCTTTTTACACAACTCGTAGCTGTGCACAGTAATTTAAATGCAGAGCTAATGCTACCTCTGCCAGGATGTAGGGTGATGGAGATGGATAACAGGATGATGGAGTGTTGAATCACTGGAGGATTTTTACAATCCTAACACCCAGCAAAATGGTCCTTTTGAGTAATGGCACCAAACATTATTCAATCCATATTCATTTAATTGTAAAGTTGACAGTTCTGTTTGCATGCACTGTAATGCAAACCCAGAATATACACTACAAGCCAGAAAATGCTGATCTCTTGCATGGAGCAGAATGAAGAAACAAAGTTCCAGATTCCTATGGACCTTATATCTCTTATTTTCAATGGTGAAAGAGTTTGAGCATTGACTTAAAAACATTGAACTTGCAAACGTCATTTACTTTAGCTTTCTATTAACTGCTATAAACTTGCAAAACACTTCTCCTGCAACAGCTGCACATGCTTAACATTCAAAAGTAACAATAGTCAAAAGGCTTTTTTTCTTCATCACCTCTCACTGAACTCACAGTGGCAAGTTAGAAACAAGACTGGCAGCATGTAACAGCCATTGTCACGTACAGTAAAGTATATGTAACACGCAGCACAGAAATTATGCTGCTGCTCCATAATTCTGGGTGTATATATAGCAATGAATGTTGCTTCATCCTGTCAAAATGGGGATACACAATGTGAATACACAGTGGCAGTCCCTGCAATTTAATTTCTTTGTCTGTGGATCAGGATTCTGCTGAGAATTAAGAATTCTCTCATAAACATGAACTATAGGAACAGCTTTACTCAGTCAGAACAAGTCCACTGGGTTCAGTGTCTTGTATCTAAGAAGTGGACAAAGGTAAGGCAGATTTAGATTAGATATTAGGAAGAAATTTTTCACTCTGAGGGTGGTGAGGCAGTGGCCCAGGTTGCCCAGGGAAGCTGTGGATACCCCATCCCTGGAGGGGTTCATGAGGCTTTGAGCAACCTGGGCTAGTGGAGGGTGTCCCTGCCCATGGCAGGGCAGTTGGAACTGGATGATCTTTAACGTCCTTTCCAACCCAAACCATTCCATGATTCTATGAAATGCCTGAAATATACTAGTACCAAAAAAAGCACGTGCAATATGTTCCCTCAGTCCCCTGCCAGCCTCCAATTGCTTGAAGCTCGAGGACTTCCAGACCAGCTGTATTTGGTGTGTCTCTTCTGTGATCTTGTCTGACTTTCAGTGGGAATTCCTTACATTTCTTCTAGTGCTTGATTAACTCAGAACCAGCTCCTCTGATTTGTCTTGCTCCTAGCTCCTGCTAGCTTCATATGATGCCTCCTCATTCCTTACAAGGACAGAAAACAATCAGTTCATCCCTATCCATTCATTCTCCACCAAGTCTCTTGCATTTTTTTTATAGACCTCTGTCATATTCCCCTTCAGCTGTCTCTTTTCCAGGCTGACAAGTCCCTGCTCACTTACCTGCTCTTCACACAGATGCTGTGTTGATCACCCTACTCTCAACCCCTTGCTACACCCTTTCTGAGCCAGGGATAATCAGAACAGCACATAGTGTTAAAAACATAAATATATATACATATACTAGTGGCACAGTGATGTTCTCCCTTTCTTGTCCCCTCTCTAACCCACCTGTGATCTAGGACATGTTTTGAAACCTTCCATCCTCTGACTCTCCCCCTGTTTGTGTCCCCCTAATAGCAGCATGCAGAGCAGTGAACTTTCTGCTTGAAGCTTCAGTGCTTCTTCCTCCAGCACAAATACTCTTGGCCCTTTGGTGATGTGGTTGGAGAAAAGACTCTGTCTTACTCTGTTGCTCAGAGCATCACGCTTTCGGGCTCAGGCCATGCTACTGCCCTGTAAACAGTATTTCCACACTTCAGCAGCTTAACAGTGCACAGGACAAACAGACATCATCATCCCGTTCACCACTTTACAAAGCCACTCCTTGCTCAAAATGCACAGTGCTAAAAAGATTTTACTGCTGTTTTCTGGAAATTTGTCATGGTCTTGATTTTCAAAGCTTCAGAGAGCAACTCAGGCCCACTGTTCAGGGCTGCAAAACCTGATGTGGGTTTGCAATTCGGGGCCAGACAGCAGTGAGGTATCTCTCTCTGGCCATGCAAAGCTATAGTCTCTCCTTTGACTGCAGCAGGGGCTGGGCTGCTCACTCTTCTCAGCTATGCTCTTGGTCCCCAGGACCACGTCAGACCCCTGGGAAGCGATGCAAACCCACCCTTAACCAAGCAAAGCAGCTCCCTCCACCAAGACAGGGAAGCAAGCAAGCCAAGCCCTGAGCTCTTGTAAGCAACAGTGTCCTGTTGTCATCCTCCCATAACTGCCTATAAAGCATTTTAAATAAAAAATGAATGGTGGTGGTAGTGCTCTGCATAAGCAATTCTGTGGACTCAGCGCTCTAATAAATCACCCACATGCAGGGTGAGGGCAATGCTTCGGGAATGGAGGGAGGTTTGTAGGTTGTGGAGAAAATGAAGTTTTCCGAGGTATTAAAGAGCACAAAATCCCCCTCTGAGAATGAAGGAGGAGGTGAAGGAGGAAAACAGGAAGAATAATTATAGGCCCTACATCTCTTTGATAAAGGAGGAGGTTTTCTATATTTCAGCCATGCTTACGTTAATTAGAAGTATATTGGTAGCAAAGAATTGAAGCAGGTTTGTAGCTAATCACTCAATGTAGGCATCATAGCATGAAATCACGCTACAAGCCCAAAAATGTGTTTTGCTAACCATCCATTAAATCTTAATCTCAAGTTTTGCAAGGCATTAAAATCGCAGGGAAACTTTCCACTGTAGCCAAACAAATCAAGAGCAACTCAACTTGCTGTGCTTGCAGAAAAAAACCCAAGGAGAGGCAATCAGCTCAGAAATGAGCATAAGCCTCACCTCCCTTTTCAAGACTCATATTTATATATTTGTTTAATATGAACATAACTCTTATAAAAAGTGTTGGACTGGAAGAGATATAAACAAAGCTCAGAAGTAAAAAAATGCTGGTTTCAGCTTTGCAGGGTCTGTTTCTTCACCCCTCTCAACCAGCCTTTGACTTGACTTGAAGTAACAGTGCCTCATGCTGAAGCAACTCGATTTTCCAGCTTTCCTAAACCTTGTTCTCCCTTCTAAGATTACTGATGTTACCTTAGTGCAGATGGACCAGACAGCCGACAAAAACCGTCCTGTTGGTTCTCACCAGCTCTCAAGTCAAGGGGAAGTATTCTGGCCTTTGGATGACAAATCAGCCACTGGGATACTGAGTAATCTCTGCCTTTGCTTTTGTGAGAACCAGCAGAATTGGGCACCACCAGCTTACAGTTTACTGGATGAATCAGTCTCAAAGAACAGGATTATTTCTTTTTTAAAGGTACCTAACGCCTACATCTGGATGTGTGTGAGTGGATGAATTTTTCCAAGCTCTGAACATCCAGCAGCTTCTGCAGAGCTGGGAGGGAGAGGGGGGGTCTAACTTTTTAGGCACCCTTTTTTGAAAGCTTTTGCCAAGAATCTGTTTCACACCCACCTCCATCGCCTTCAGCTAGCAAAGTGTGAGAACCTGACATGTAAATGACAACGGAGCTGAGCTACGGCTGAAGTCGTTCCTTTAATTCACTGACATTTCTGGGACAGTGAAACTGAACATGTCTGAACGTTCAGAAGAAGAGCTTTTGTTTCCTACGTTAATAGTTCCCCTTGTTCTGCTTATGCAATTGTCATCATTTATTCTGATTCCCAACCCCACAGTTTGGGGTGTCAAGTGGATATTTGGGGGTGGTGAGGCTCACAATAGCTGCCCTTTTCCCTGCTCTTAAAATAAAAAAAAAACCACATGCACTGGCTGCAGCCCCTCCAGTGCTCTCCTCACCAAACCAGGCACTCATTTCTGCTGGTGCTTTGCTGACAAGGCTTTTTGAGGTGAGCCTGTGACAGCAGAGAGGGGACCTGAAGAGCAGGATGCCTGAGCAGGTCCCCTCTGCCAGCAGCATCTCCTCCTCGCTGCTTTCAGCACTCACGGGTCTTGCCGGAGTGATTCATCTGAGCCATCTGTCACTGCGTCCGCTGCTGCACGTGGAAATAAGTTGACCTCCGTGTGGGTTTCAGGTCCCATGATCCTACAAATTCAACTGAAGAAAAGAAAACCCAAGCTCCAAACCACAGCTGTGATCTGCTTTCAAAAAGTCTAGCTGTATGGCCTTGCATATAAACACAAAAAAGTTCCAAGACTTCCATGCAAAATGAGAATACTATAGGAAATGCTTCAAGCAATGTATGGCTTGTAGTAGAAAAAGAAAAAAGAACCCAAAGATGTAACTTATGTGATACTTTAGATCTCGCTTATGCTACAGGCACAGTGAAAAAGGTGGACAAGTTGTAATAGGATGTTGGAAAAGGCAAGGGTTTTACCCTTTGTCTTCCTGAACATGGAAATCATGTAGTTACGGGTTTTGTGCAGGAATACTTTTTTCTGTCGTTGGGGTGTATCCTGGAGATTCTAACCAGAGAAGATGTTTGTCTCTTTTACTTAAATGACAGAGTAACTTTCTCCCAACACTCTCCAGCTGCCTTCACCCCACACGTACATTCTCTCCCTCACTTGCTGAAATAGATGTCCCACCACCCAGTTCCCGGGCTCTTGGAGCACACCCAGTCTGCGCCTGCAATGCAGTGGGGATGTGGGAAGCTGTCCTGGGTGCTCACGGCATTGCAACTGCCCAGCCTCTGCGTGGGATGCAACACCTGCGCCGGACCCCAGGATGCCCCCAGTGAGCCCCACATGCCGTGGCCTCTTGGCTGATACCCCTGCCCAAGCCAGGCGCTCTCACACTACCTTGCCTATCAGCTTTATCAGCTGTAGTCACAACCTTTTGCCCTTCATCCCACAGTCAGGGAAGGCAAAACTCAAGAAATTAGAGCAAACCAGGATCTCTTACTGAAAATGCTTTACTGCAGCTTTATTTTAAAATGAGAACTCAACATTTCTCTCTTTGTCCCAACTGCTTGAACACGAGCAATGTGGAAACTAAAAGTATTCCCAGATGTGCTTCAAGCCCAAAGCAACTCAGCAGCAGGTCACCCTGTGGGGTACGGCTGGCTCTGCACCAGCTTTGCCTGCGCTGTGGAGTCCTCCTGAGACCTCACACCTTCCCAATCATGCCACATAGCTGCAGAAGCAGCTCTGTGGCTTTGTCCAAGACAGTTTAATATTTAACTGTCCATGGCCACAGAACTTAATTTTCTTAAATGTGTTTGATTGTGTGGTGGGAATCAGCTATTAATTAAGCATTGGATGCACCTTTGAGACCATGCTCACAACTACTGTTAGTAATTTAGCATGCGTCCCAGCTCCCACTGACAAAAAAATCTCATAGATTTATTAGCAATTTTGGATCCTTTTCAAAAGGGGTCAGAAATGCTTCCATCAATACATATGAGAGACATCTGGTAAAGGTCCAGCATATGGGACCCTTAAGGCAGTATGCCTGTCATGCCACAAGCACTAGTAACTACTGCTGACTGCAAATTGAAGAACCGATGCTATTTCGTGTACTGTGCCACATTTGCATGTGTATGACCAGCAACTCAGACAATTTGAAGAGACTTTATAAAAACCTGTCCCCAGCTGCATTTGGGAGGGTGGTGTGGGGTGTTAGCAGCGTGGGATCACTGCAGTAGAGGAAGAAGGAGATGGGATTTGGGTTAGGAGTCTACAGGGTTAGAGATATGCTTTTATGTCACTGAAACACATGGCCCTTATTGTTGCTCTCAATGAGTGAGGGGGTAGCTTGCAGACAATCGCCAGGGAATACACCTGAGAATAACAGGGGGAGTGTGTATATTTAGAAAGTGACTTGGAAAAACATAATTGATGGTTTCCGTTGTGCTGAAAGTGAACTGAACCAATGTAAATGCTTTTCCTCTCTTCCTTACTGCAGCCCCAGTGGATGCCTGGCTCAGAGGGGCTGTTTGGCAGGTCTGTAGAGTTGCACAGTTCTAATGAAAAGCTCCAGACTTTTTGCTGGCTTGTGCAAACACCTTGAACAGCCTTGAGACAAGGGTCATGTCAAATTTCATACCTGTTATGCCTTTTGCCAAAGCAGTACTAGTTAAAGACCCCTAAGTGGGTCCTAGCACCCCACCCCTGAAAAAGGGTGTGAAGGATGTGCCCTGCTCTGGAGAATGGCTGCATCCTGCACCAAAGCCTGCTCCAGGAGTTCCCCACTTGACTCTGGCTGATCAGTCAACATCAGGAACATACTTATCAGATTACAAACACAAAACTTTATTTGCAAAGGATGTTTAAAGATGCAAAATAATGAGTTTATTCTGCCATGGGAAAATGTTAGACATTTAATTGGAATATTGTATTTCACTGTTTGTTTGGCTTTTCCTCCTCCAGCTTTTGAAAAACATTGTGCAAAATCTTCAAAAGTACAAAATGTTAGAAACAAGCAATTTATCCTCATTTTAGTAGGCTCAAAATATTCTTGACAAAATAATAGCATCTGGTGTATACATGCATATGAAGTGTACATTTTTCCAATCTGAAAACTTCTTATTTTTCCACTAAGTTAACAATGGTGGAAATTCTGAAGTTATGCTTAAGGTCTGCATTTCAAGTTTAATACACAGGTAGTTATATTGAAGCTAATGTGTTCTGTGATTAAAAAAATGGAATCAATTTATAAGGGATAAATCATGCCGGAAATATGATTATTGTGCTCAATGAAATTATGAAAATAAATGGAAAATAGGAATAAGATAGATGGGTTATTTTGACTTTGCAAAGCATGTGAAAAAACAATATGAAATCTACAAAAAGATTACATCAGGATTGGCTAGAAGATGAACAAATGATTTGCAAAGAGATTAAACAAGTTTAATAAGGGATAATAAAGAGTTTTCATGATAAAATGCCAGGAGCTGTGAGATGAGATACAGAAAAAATTACTGTTGAGTCTGGCAATATTTCCAAGAAAACACAAGTCCTTTAAAAGTCTGGACGTTGATCCTCTTTAAGGAGCAAAACCAGAGAAAATATCAGGAGACACCTTTGAATCTACAGGCATGATAATCACAGTTCAAATCCAATGGGGTCAGAGCTGGCTTTGAGAAAGAAAATGTAGGAGTTTAAAACTAAGCAGAAAATCAGTTTAATTTCCTAGTCACTCAGAAACCTCTGTAAATCTTACCAATGCCTTGTAAAGAATTTTCACTGGTGATCCAGAAAATGCATTGCATACATGTATAGACAGTGCCAAGAGGATAGTAAAACCAGTAATGCTGAGATGATAATATAACGAGGATCAGAAAGATAAGAGCTTAAACGTTAAACAAATGAAATCTACATGGGAAAAAATTAGGTTGCTTAAAGCAAGCAAGATAAAAAATTATAAAACATACACAGAGGTAAAACGGACTGGTGTGAGCTGGGGCCATGCACGCAGGGACACACAGCTTGGGGTGGGCTGGCACTGTGCACACAAGCTGTACAGTTCTGAAACTCGGTATTTGGATGGTATCTGCAAGCACAATGAAGCTCTGGAAAGAGCGACAGAGGCAAGAATTTCTAAATATTAAATAAAAACTACATAAAAGGAGACAAAACTTAAAGCACTGTCCATTGAATAGCAGAGGGTCTTTGCTTCCATCAGCCCACCATCTAACCCAGTTTACATCTTCAAGGAATAAGCTCCCTTTTCCCATTTTTTTGGTGCTTTTATGTCCAGGCTACAAATACTTCCCTTACACCACTTGGGAAGGGTTTTAATGCCTTGACTTGCGTTTCCTGCCCATAACGAAGCCATGCAGAAAAACAAAACAGTAAAATGAATGAGAAAAAGTTGGCTAAATCTTCCCAAAACTCAAGACAGGCTTCATCTGAGAAGAGGGCAAGTTTCTCACTCTATTTTTATTTTAGTTGAAAATGTCTGCTCACCCTTAATTGTGATACTGATAAAAACAGACAAGCATGACCTGTTGAACACAATTGGCCCTATAGTATTTTCCAGGTTCTGCAATTAATAGTATGTCAAATGATGAGATATTGGTACAAGAAAAGGAGATGCAAACAAAATTTCCACATAGCAGGTGACTGCCTACAGGCTGATTTGATTTACTGAACTGGGAAGATGACACTTGTCAAAACTTGTTCACAATTAGAATAACTTCTACCCAGATCATCAGAAAAATGTCCTGTTCAAGACAAAGAATGCCCCCAAGGCGTGGATATAAAAATAATGGTTATTATCTACTAGGATGCTGTCATGGGGTTTGGAGTTAAGTTAGGATCTTACCAGCACTAGGAAGCTGTGTTCAGTTTTTAGGGTGTTTCACATTCATAACTGCATGGATGTGAGGAGAGTGAAGACTTTCAGCAGCAGCAGAAGTGGAAGATACTGGGAAGACCGAAGAAGTACAAGACATCTGACAAAAGATCAGATCATCTGTATGGGATACCTGGTGAGCACAGGACCACAGGGGTCTTACCAATTCAAAACCCTCTTGAAAGGATAACAGTCTCTCCTTTTTTTCAGTTCTGCTCTCTTGATATCTGCTTAGCCACCCTCTTCATACAGAGAATGGCCATAATTAGTGTGTTAATCATGCTATATTAGCTCTGTAAAGGTGTTGATTAGCATTTGTGGACACTAAAATGCTCAGACCATTTCAGCCCCTGGATGCAAACATCTTTCATAGAGTGTAATGAGCCCGAGAGTGGGGGGACCTTTTGCTCACTCCCATAACCACTGTCCCTCTGAATGTTGTGTCTCAAAGTGTCACCAACTGACCACCTGTGGGTGCATCTAACCTTCCTGTTGGGATGGTCCTTGGACCACGCTGACACCGCAGACGTACCACGTGACATTATATACAGTATGTAGGAGAAAAATATTATCTAAGACTTATCTGTAGCAAAATACTTTTTTTGATTTTTTTTAGAATGTATAAATGCAATTATCAGTGACAAAGTTAAACTACTTTAATTTCTCAGTGACAAATGGCATATTTCTGTGTTAAAGCATTGCCTGATTTCTTTATTTATTCTCCCTCCCCAGGTCTTCATAAATTTCTTTTAGGTCAAACCGCTCCTAGGCTTCTGGTACTAATATAGAAGAGTTCAATAATTAAATTGTCTGCAGGATGATTCATACACATCAAACACTTATAAATCCTACTCTTAATACCAGTATATATAACAAGACTTCACACATTTCATGGAGATATAGAGTTGTAGACCTGTGCATAGATATGATGGCAGCACTTACAATAAGACAGAGGGTGTAAGTCTATTATTTTATAGATCCAAGGGACCCATTAAATAATCTTGGCTTCTTTCTCAAACAGCTGTAAATAAGAAGTACTTGTTAATTAAAAAATTGCCACTAATTACAGCTGCAGCTTCCTACCCAGCATGACTGAAATGGCAACTGATAATTAATTATTTGAATGTGAAAACGAATGTCATGGTCATTCAGGAACACAGAAGGGTGCAGTGCCACTGCTGCTGATGTTTCTGCAGTTGGTGGAAAAGGTGAGTGATTCCGTGCTTCCTGGCAGACTCCTTCCCATCTGGCAACACACCCCAGTCTCGATAACTGCAGTTCCAATTACTGCTGCTATTTCCCCTGACCAGGCACTCTCCCCATCTCCTGCACCTGCCTGGGCAACTCAGGAAGCTACTTCAAATATGCAACAGCACTGGCCCCTTTTAAATCAAAGCACAACACAAGGCAATTTTATTTTTTTGTTCAATTTAAAAGAAATCTTTTACTAGTTTCTTGGCTACTGGAGCAAATGAGTGATTTTCAGACTCAGCCTAAGTGATACTATTACGAGAAGCCACGGGAAAATAATGGACAGATTAACAAATACTAGGCAGTAATAAAAATATTGTGTGTATTTCACGTGAGATCACATCCTCATTTGGTAAACTCTCTTGAAGCTTTCCCCCCCAACTTGGTGACTGTCAGATAGATCCTTCTCACCTGACAGAGCACTCTTGAAGTGGAAATCCCATTCTGAGGTAGGAAACTTACTGGGTAAAAGGGATGCTACAAAAGCTCGGCCACTTTAAGAATTTGATTTTGCAGATAAGCTTACTAGATTTCAGTGAGGAGAGTAAATAATTATACAGTAATTATAAGGGACATCACATATTCTGAGATGACATGGGTGGAATACATTATTAAGTTATATGACAGTATAACAAGCCAGGTGGGAACCCCTACTAAAAGTCCATCTCTCAAGAGGCAAGTCAAGGCACAGCCATAAGATGGATCCTCATACAAAGAGGGTATTGTGTGGTGCCCAAAAATTATCTCTCGGGAAATTCCATTTCTTCACTGGATGGCTACTTTGCCTGATACTGTTCACATTAATTGGTTGAAGCTATTCCTGTAGCACTGTTACGGGAGTTTTTGTCTTTAAAAAAAAAGAGGTGATGAGTCACCTGGTTGATTTTGCACAAATGGGAATTCACTGGAGGATTTCTGAATGGGTAATGCCTTCCTGAACTCAGAGCTCAATTAAGAAACTGAAGGGTTATTTCCTTCAGGAGAGCTTAGGCACAGGTGGAAGTAAGAAACATGGTTTGGTTAGGATATTCCAGCCCAGAAATTGCATTGCTGATCCAGAGGTTAACAGGGAACTCTGATCAGTTAGGTGTAATTTATTTTTATACGCTCAAAATGAAAAGAAAGTTTCAACATAGTCTTCAGAAGCAAGAGCAGCCTCTGGGCTGTTCGAAAGTCCCACCAGCAGACCTCCTGCCCATTGCTGGGCATTATGCTGTTGTGAAAGGGGGTGAGAGTTCAGACACTTATCCTGCTTCACATTAATCCCTTCTCCCATTGCCTCCCCTGCACAGACCAGTAGCTGGGAACACAGGGAATCATGGCCAGGTGCTCTGGCTGTGCGTGCCCACAGCAACACCGTAGTTGCAGCCATAGGACAGGGAAATTCACCCTGCACGAGGCCAGAAAACCAGCTCTAACATTGCTCCTGTGATTCCTTCCCCTGTTTTCAGTCCTCAGATGTTTTGCTGTCAGCCAGCATATGAGCAAAGCTGGTGTCACACTGCATTAGGTCTCTCTGCACCAGCAGCCGCAGCCTCCCAGCTCTGCAGCACTGGTTTGCAGGCTCTCCTGGGAGCAGCTCTCACCGAGCCCTCATCCCTGTCGCTGCTGCCTTCAGACAGCTCAGAGCAGGCGAGACCACACGGGAAGTTTCATGTGTTCTGTGCTGACAAATGTAGAGGCACCGAGTGTTCATAATGCACTCTCTCCAATTAAGTACAATCTTTTTAAAGATTTTTTTTGAAGCATGAGGTTTTGTCTTCTGGACGGGCTGTCTTAAGACTATGTGAAATGTTTTGAGAACAACCAGATTTTAATCACATTTTGAAAGAGATATTTGTGCAATATTTTCTCACCAGTTTTTGTAAGCTTTATCAAACTTGTTAACTTTAAGGATCCACATACAAAATTAACTTTCTTTTGCTTCTTATTTTCTTTGTTTATGTCGCTTGGATGGAATCATACTGCCTATAAAATTTATTGACTGCTGCTATTTCCAAGTAGGGCACAGAGATCTTATGGAAAAATCTCTTCTGGAGGTGCAAGAAGAAACCTAGTAGTTGGTTTACCAGATTAGCAGAAAAGTACCTTGCAGCTGAGAGGCCAACCTTAACAAAAGCTGTCCTTGTCCTGCCAAAAAGTAGGCTGGACATCAAAAGAGGCAAAGCCCAAGACTGGAAAAGCAATTAATCATTGACAGTTACCTTTCAGCCATAGCATATTCCCTGATGTCTCTGCCTTTGCATTCAGGTTGGTTTAAAAAAGATTCAGTATTATTATCATACATTATCACCCTTGGAAAATGCTAAAACTGTCTCACAAGAGCTGCAGAACGTGTGCCTGGTTCCATTTTGAAGAAGACACTCTGGGCAGCCATAGCGGGCACCTTAGACTGAGGGACAACTTTGATGCCACTAACCTAGCAGGGAGAAATTGCATTCCCACAGCATTCATTAGGTAGAAATGGAAAGGTTGGTTAGAAAGAATGAAGAGACTAAAATAGCATGCAAGAAACGGGGGGTTATTTTTACACTCCAGTGCACACAGAGTGCCCATTAATTTTAATAGGAGCAATCATTAATGGAAGAACGTGCCCTGTTGTATTCTTTTATGGGACTCTGGCCATATTCAGTGACATTGCAAAAGAAGGCTAAAAGTAGTGTCACCATAGGGGGAATGGAGAAAGGAAGAATGACGTGGCTGTAGTAAAGAGGTTCGTATAAATTTAAAAGTGGGACTAGGGCTGGGGTCAGATTTGAGGCAGTCTCTGGCAAGACATTGACCTAAGAAGAGAAGGTCAGGGAAGAGGACTCTGCTGTTGCAGAAAGCCCCGGCACCTTTTCTGGTTACACCAGAGTAATACAACTGAAGAGATCACCCAGCTATTGAAACACTTCATGGTGCCACCAGCTGGAGTCCATGGATGTGTTCATTCAGCCCTCAGGCTGCTGGAAATGTTCAGAAACCTCCAGGTGGAGGATTAATAGATGCACTGGGATGCGGTGCATCAATATGATGATGGATGCTGTCACAAACCAGATGTCTATATAGGTCTTCTGGGAGGGTCAGCAGGGTCTCAGGAGGCCGAACTACTTTGCCCTCCTCCTCTGAGGGCAGGAGATGCTCTCTGCTGTCACGCTGGGAACCTGCCTCGCTCTGCATTTGCAACATGTCCTATGAACTACTATTACAGCTAAAGTCTCTGGAGTACCATGATGGCATGACCAAGGATTATGAGTTCATAGAGCTACATGCAAAACACAATCCCAAAAAGCCAAAGCTGTTAAATGAGTGCAGACAAGATGATGTGAAGTACAACAAGTGAGGGAACATTTCAGGCTGCAGCCACCCTGCTAATCTAACCATTGACAATTGCCTTTCCCACGTGTTATGAAACACATAACGCTAGAATCTTGTTTTTACTTTGTGGAGCTATTTTTCATTAAATTAAATGCTTACAAACATCAGTTTGATTTTCCTTCATTACAGACATGTTCTTTACTATAACAAAGACATAAAGGAAAACAAAAAGCGAATTATTTCTAAAATCCTGGCCCTTTTATGCCTGCTAACATTGGCTTTTCTGATTCAGAGAGGAGAAGTTAAGATTTATTGAGTGACATCTGGTTAATTAAATGTCTATTTCCTATGGTGTGTTAAAGGAATCATAATGCAGAAAGTCAACATTGAGAGAGTAATTAAAGTGCACCTAAAGAGCAGAACTAACCTTGTAGTTCACTGTAATTAGAAACAAAATGGGAACAATATGTTTAGAGAATTACCTCCTTTATTAGGTTGCCATCGACAGAAACCTGTTTATGTATTTGAAATCTCATTTTGCAAGCTTCCATTTTACTTTTAACCATCTGTGCAACTTAATACGTCAGCATGGATGGTTATCTCAGCAGTGAGCAGAGCTCGGTCACTGCAGTGACTTGGGAGTGCAACATCTCTTTCCAGGGTTTCGGTTTGTTTTCTTTGCCAGCATTGGCTGCAGAAGATTTAGAAAGTTAACAATAGTATTGAAGTCATTGTTAAATGCCCTTTAGTATAAAGCTAACATATCACCAAAATATACAGTGCCTTTGTCCCTGGGTTTCTATCAGGTTTTGCTTGCAAAGCTTCAGCTGCTTTTTCTGAACAGCAAATTTCTAAGCGCCTCTGGCTGTGAAAGGGAAGGGAACCTGGAGCGGTAGGGAAGAAATGAGGTCAATCTGGTCAGGAAATGTTCTGTGGTGCAATAAAGCAATAGTACCTGTAAATGAAATAGAGACAGGCAATCTGTACAGCCCATCAGGTCTTGGCTCTGTTGTTTGCAGGTGTGGAGGTGGCCATCTAGACCTTTCACATCAGGTCTCATTGCCCACCTGAGCCTTTCAGTCAGGGCAGTGTCCCCATGTACCTCCTCCCTTGGCTGTCACCTTTCCACTAGCCCAGGACAACAAATCCTCTGCCAAGGAAGGCAATCTGGACCCTCATTTTCAGTGTAGCTGGCCTGAAGGAATACAATGAAAATCTTCAACTGAGATCCACCAAAGTACAAGGAGTGACTGTTGCAAGAACTCTGAGTCATGGATGGCTCGTAAAGTGCAAGAAATGGAGATAATGTGCAAGAAATCACATTTCAAAGCTTTGTGTTTAGAGAACTGTGGTTCAAGTTAAAAAAAAATCACTTAGGTCTGAAATCCATGAAGCAGTCTCAAGGAAAGCTGTGAGATACTTTGATTTTCTTTTCATCAATTAAGATAAATTTATTAAAGATGCTTGCTTTGAGCCTTCTGCTTAGGCTACCTAATGTTGTAATTCTCTTTGGCTCGTCAGGTTGGTTACAAAAGGAACAATTACAGTGTCTAAAATGAGGGCTTTAAGGAATGAAGAGCAGGATCGAGTAAACATTTATCTACACAAACTGCATTTTCATTCCAACAAAGGAGAAGAATTTTATTTATAAATAACATGTTTATAACAAGCAAGATAATATAAGGCAGAACTTTACATGTGCACATCAGCCTCCGAGCTCTGAGTTCTGCCTGGAACAGGAGAAATGAGGCAAATACAAATCTCCAAATAGCCCAAACTCACCTAACTCCAGTGCCTATCCGAATAAAGAAAAACTCGCAAGATGAAGACAGGCAAAGAAGAAGCGTTTTCCCTATCCTAGCCACTGCCACCATGGCATGTGTCTGCTCAGAAGAGCTCCAAGAATTCAGACACCCTGTTGTGATTCAGGAGAGCATCTACGCCTTTCTTTTTACCCTTTAATACCGTTTCAAAACGGCTCGTTCCCACTCCAAGGAGATTTTTAGAAGTCTTTGTGACAATTCCTCCATCACTCTCCCCACTGGGCCACCTGTGTCACCTTGTCATGGCCATGAACTCACCTGAACCAAAGGCTTTGTTAAGTGAAATAACACCATGTGATTAATTTCCAATTACTACCCTCAGATCATTTTTCCAGGCTGGCTCTCTCCTTGATCTGTACCAGCTTCAGTTTTTCCATGGTCTCTCTTTCCTGATGTAAGTTTTGCACTCGTGAGATATTCCTTATTTAAAAAAAAACTACTATGATATAATAAACCAGCAAACCAAGCAAACAACGCAGCTTTTTGTCCCAGAACAGAAGGAATGCTGTGACTTTGCTGACATTAGATTTGCAGGCTAAGTTATGGCCATATGCTCTTTAGCCATGCACACATTGTTGTTTCTTATTCCTCATTTTAACCTTGCAAAGCTCTTCTGTTGCTTTTGGAGGCAATTGTCCTGCTTTGCTCACCTTAAATCAAACTCCAAGTCAGCCCCCAGTACCAGCTTCAAAAAAGCTCTTTTAAATAAATTAGTCTCACAATAACTTTCTTAGTAAATCGTTAGCGTTCCCATTTCAGGTGGAAGATAAGATATGCAGCACATTAACACTCTTTACAGAACCTTTGTGTTTCTTTTTAAACTGAACAGACCGGAGAACACATCTAGCTTCCCCTCAACTCTTGCATTCTAATAACTTACTTAGCGCACTATTACCATATTGTACACTACTTTCATATTACCTTTTTTTTGCAATTTTGTCTTCAAAATTGCCATTCTGTCCTTTTCTCATTTCTCAGAAATGCTTTGCACTCTGCTGGGAATTTATTCAAGTAAACATTAAGGTTGATCCAAACAGCTTTTTTTTTTTTTTTGTCTTTTCTCTTTAGCCTATATAGGGAAAGGTGTATGAAACCAACAACGTTTGCTCTCCATCTTTCAAATTTTTTCAAGCATGACAGACTTGCTCACCACCTCATAGCTTATAAGTTTCTCTGGCCTTGGACTCCACTTTGTCCTAATGCTGCACTAGTTTTCCTAATGTACATCTCAAATTTTACATTTTCTGCAAAATTCTTGAGATAATATACACGTGATAGGACAGATGTCAGGCAGCTTTCAACAGCTTCTTCACATCTCTTTCAGAATATCACCATCAGCAACGTGCCTCTGCTCCTCTCCATGGCAGAGCACTACAAAGAAACGATGGAGGTGGAAAGAAATGCTCCAAATGCCAACAAACTCCAAACCCAGGGGTGATTTAGGTGGCTTTAGTTCCATTTTTATATTGACCATGTGTTTTCAGCAATAGTATTTAAAATAAAACAGAATTTACAATTCGTTTAACTTCACAGTTTTATTTTCACTCTACTAGGTCTTCAAAACCAAACATCAAGTTTGTTGAGGGGTGTGGTTTTCTGTTTATTATTTCCCCATTTTCTTTCTCTATCACCAAATGCCTGTTGTTTTCTAATTTTACTCCCTTTTTTCAATTTCCCTGAACTTCTGAAAACTTTCTCAAGCTTGAGAATCAGTTTTAAGAGCGTTAAAATTGCAGTTAATGCAATCTTTATTTTTTCTCTTTCTTCCTCTAAGAATTTCAAAAAGTGGAAGAAATCTTGAAAAGTTAAGAAGTGAAAAAGAGAGTAAGAAAAAAGAGAGGAAAATCCCTTTAATCTAATTTATTTTATTGCACTCAGTGAAAAAAAAAGTTCATGGAGATGGGAGCTGTGTAGGCTGAGATGGAAAGAAATTTTAAAAATATTTATTTTAAAAGAATTAGTGAAAAGTATCACCTGGAAATTATTTAAAATAAAAACTATTCTGAAATTGTTCTGAAAGATATGCTTCCCTCTTTGAATGAGCTTCCAATGCTCTAGAGCAACTGTATCCCAGCAGAAGGCATAAGCAGTAACAAATATTCTGAAGTCATCTTTGACTTGTTCATTTTAATTTGGATTTTGTTAAAAGAAGTCCCAAAGGACCTTGGGAAAAAAAAACAAAAAAGAAAAAAAAATTAAAAAGGGAAATAAGGCCACCAAGGCTCATTCTTGAAGCTGTTCTGTTTCACACATCTCAAGGTTTGCTTGCCTTTCCATACAATCATTGGATTTTAAAGGCAAGTCTACTTCTAAATGAATACCTTTGTATTCCAACCACCCGTTAAACTGTCAAAGCAGATTCCAGTTTAACAAGATACTCCAAATGAACAGTGGAGATGTCTACAAATATTGAAGCGAGAGCACTGTTTCATTTGAAAACCACAGTGTAGGCACAAAGGCTGAGTATAAATCTAGGGCGTGAGAGTCAGTAGCTGGAGCAGACTGGTTTACATAGTAGAAGAGAGGTTTTCTTTACACAGGGTGCAAGCTGGAACATTTCAGCCAGTAACTCCTGCGCCGAGACACTAAACGTTATAGTCCCTACTGCAAAATTAGAGTACAGACCTCAGCACAAGTGATGGATACTCAAGAAAGAAATTAATTGAATTGTGTTGACTTAAATCAACTTAGAGGAAAAAAAAATCATTGCAACATCATAAGTAAAGGTTATTCCACTTACAAATCCCAGTGACTCAGCTTTCTAGGAGGGGATTACATGAATCAAGAGGAATTATGAGGAAAACACAGTGCTGTGAGGGTAACAATGAGTTAAAGTGAAATCTCTTTAATAAGGAAGGTAAGCAGACCCCATGGTAAAATTGGTGCTCCAAGGTAAAGCAGAATGAGCAAGAAGCAAAACAAATCCAGGAGGAGCTCGTTGTGTCTTGTGGGTTTAAAAATATTCTTTTAAATTTATTTAAAAATATTTTGTAACCCATGAAACACTGTCATCCATGTAATTTGTCTGAAAGAGATTTATCCATATATGCATTGCTCTTTGCAGAATTCACAGGGCGAGGCTGAAGCCTTGCTTTTTGGCACCCTTTCTATGCAGATGGCATATGGTGGCAGCATCTTGCATTCTTTATTTGTAATTCTGGGTACATCGTTCACGCTCTGAGCTTAAAGAGCTGTATACTGAATGGCTGCTCTCTCTAATCTCACACCAGCAAAATTCCTGCTGAAGGCTGCTTTGCCCATGAAAACCTTGGATGACTGCTCACCAGGACAGGAGTGCTTATTTCTCAGATTCAGTGAAAAAAGTCCTTCAGTTAACCTCAGTGGGTGATAAAGCCCAATAGAAATGATGTCACATTCACACCGCTACACACTAAGGGCAAAAACAATTAGCATGGCACCAGCTGATCGATTACTGTTTCTCACTTGACCATAAACCTCTCTCCCTCCTTCCCTCCCACTCTCAGCATATAGAAATATCACTATAATTTATCTAAATCAAATTAAGTAAACCAGTTAAGTTGATTAATTGATGTATTTTAAGAGCAGAAGGGACCTCTGTGATTACCTGTTCTGATCTTCATAATGAGGATGTGGAATGTAATCCAGTTATTGCTGGGTTGCTATTATCAGCGTCATGAGGCGATGGCAGCATGTGTCTTCAAGAGGGACATACAGGCTTGATTAAAGACTTCAGGCCATGGCAATCCACGGCAGCTAAGGACACCGTGTACCTCTGGTTGAATGTTAAAAACAAGCATCTCATTTCTGCTCGGAGTTTGTGCTGATTCGGCTCAAGGCACTTGTGAAATCTTTCACTGCTGGACTGAAGGGATACCAAAATCCTTCCTCCTAGTGTACATGATTTTAGACTATGATGAGGTGGCCTCCTGAATGAAAAGAACAAGCAAAGAGCTGAGTATTTCCTGAAGACAAGAATTAGCATCTATCAACCCTAAATAAGAGGGAGAAATTGTACAAATATTATAATAGCTTGCATAAAGCCAAACTAATATTGGCTGCTATTTTTTAAGGCAAAAAAACCATTCCTCCTTCTCTTTGTATGTACCACTATTTGTTGAATATTAAAATATTTAGATGTTAAATTTCTAGTCCCCCCACAAGGCATTATACAGTAATATATATGCAAAATATGAAAACAAAAATAGATTTGCCTACACATCAGCATTTCCAACACTCATTAATGCCAGGACAAACAAAACACCGTGTTCCAGTCCTCTCTACATCATCTGTCATTTGGATATGCTGAGTATAATGAGTCAGAACCTTAATGCTTGTGGGGGAAAAGAAGTTAGTTTTTATCTTTCATTTCCAGTAAACATGATACAAAAGCCGATATATATGTTAGAAGGTAAGGACCCTGGAAGAAAGCTCCAGGCCTGGATAATAGGGACATAGATACAGGACACAGATGCCCCCAAGAAGTTACTTTTTCCATATACTCGCCACTGCTCTTGGTCCATCTCCTTACTGTGTTATGTTTGCTCCTTTTGGCTTCAGACCAAGACACTTGGGGGTTTATTGTGCCTTAAGAGTTAACCTGAACATATTTGTGCAGATGCCCTAGTGCTAGAAAAAAATAATTTATTGTGCCAGTATTTTTCAATGCTACACAGTGAATCTATTTATCTACTGTAACCACAGGCGTGTAGACTGAGGCCAGTGGAGGTCACCAGTCAGTGACTAGATTTAGTCAGAGTGCAGCTTTGGGACATATAGTGTTGGATGTATCTGGACAGTACAAAAAAGTGAAGATGAGCTGCATTTCAAGGAGCAGAATGCTCCTCAACAGCATGGACATTAGTCGTGGCACTCTGGTGAAGTTCCCACAGACTGGAAAAGGGAAAACATTACCCCCATTTTTAAAAAGGGAAACAGGGAAGACCTGGGAAACTACAGGCCAGTCAGTCTCACCTCTGTGCCTGGCAAGGTCATGGAGAAAATCCTCCTGGAATCTATGCTAAGGAACATGGATAACAAGGAGGTGATTCGTGACAACCAACACGGCTTTACCAAGGGCAAATTGTGCCTGACAAATTTGGTGGCCTTGTATGATGGGGCCACAGCGCTGGTGGATAAAGGAAGGGCAACTGACATCATCTACCTGGACTTGTGCAAAGACTTTGACACAGTCCCACATGACATCCTTGTCTCTAAGTTAGAGAGACATGGATTTGACAGAAGGACCACTTGCTGGATAAGGAATTGGCTAGACGGACACACTCAAAGAGTTGTGGTCAATGGCTCAATGTCCAAATGGAGACCGGTGACAACTGGGGTTCCGCAGGGGTCAGTACTGGGACCAGTGTTGTTTAACATCTTTGCTGGAGACATGGACAGTGGGATGGAGTGCACCCTCAGCAAGTTTGACAACAACACCAAGCTGTGTGGTGTGGTG
>VZTO01027912.1:0-43143 GCA_013400615.1 Syrrhaptes paradoxus | reverse complement strand
CCAGAGGAGAGCCATGAAACTGGTCAGAGGGCTGGAGCACCTCCCCTATGAGGACAAGCTGAGAGAGTTGGGGTTGTTCAGCCTGGAGAAGAGAAGGCTCCAAGGAGATCCAACAGCAGCCTTCCAGTACCTGAAGGGGCTACAGGAGAGATGGGGAGGCACTCTTTATCAGGGAGTGTAGTGAGAGGACAAGGGGTAATGGGTATAAGCTGAAAGAGGGCAGATTTAGATAAGATATTAGGAATTCTTCAGCCTGCAGAAGAAACCACTCCAGGTGATCTCAGGGGGAGGGTAGAAAGAAGGTGGAGCCGGGCTCTTTTCAGTGGTGCCCAGGCAATGGACACAAACTGAAACACAGAAGGTTCCCAGTTAACATCAGGAAACACTTTTTCACACTGTGAGGGTGACCAAGCACTGCTACAGGGTGACCAGTGAGGCTGCATAGTCTTCACCCTTGGATATATTCAGAAGCCATGTGGACATAGTCCTGGGCAGCCTACTGTCGGTGACCCAGGAGGTAACCCTTGGGATGAGCAGGGGGCCTGGACCAGATGACTTCCCTTCCAAGGGAAGGGATGAGGTCCCTTCCAAGCTCAACCTTTCTGTGATTCTGGGAATTTAATTTGAATGATGTAACCAATTGCTAAGACTGTTTTGCTGTGTATAAATATACAAACATACAATATAAAATATATAAAATATAAAAATATACTAAGTACGTTGATGAAAAGTAGAACTCACCAGTCACTTCATTTCTCAAGTGTCTCAAGTTTTCAGACTAATGACAGATGGAAAAACTTAAAAAGCAGTAACGCAATGTATGCTGACATTATTTCAGGTTACTGTTTGTGAGGAATTTTCTGATGGGACAAGATTTGATCGAATAATAAAATATTCCAGAAACCCTGATTCTAACCTAAACTGTATATTTTGTGAGACCAGCTGTCACCCAAATAATCAATTCACAGCTATCCTCATCTTTTCCAAAGTAATTCCCAGAAGAGTTCTGTTATGACAAAGCACTTTGTTGGAAAGGTATGACATTTTCCATTTATTGTGTGGTACAATAAACTACATAAAGAAAAAAAAGGGAGTATAAAACATCACCAAAAAAATGAGAAGCTATATTTTTTAGGAAAAAAATGAACAATGCTGGGACATAAGTTTCCAACTGCAAAAGCAACCAACTAAAGAGAACTCTCTACAGAATATTATGGTAATTCACATAAAATTACTTTTAAAATATGTAATTAAATCACCTTTTCTTCTTTCCAGAGGTACCTCGAGTACTTTATGCAAGGTGCATTACTTTTTGGATTCCTTTATTACGTTGTAAGAGTAAAATATTTAATGCTGCCTCTTGATATCAGGAAAAATTAGAACAAAATAATTGGCCTTATAAAAATTTCAGGCCAGTAATAAATGCATTGGAAAGTTTTATATTTTTTCTCTTCTTTCTTCACCAAAATCTTTAGCAGCTTTTAAAGGCTTTTGCAGTTTTTTTGGCTTCTCCCATCACTCCCTTCTTCTTAGATCTTTGCTATTCTCCAAGTGCCATCAGCAGATGGTGTTTCACTCAAGATAGAATAATTTCTAACTTGCAGGCATGAGAATATAATTATACAGGCATAAAAAACAACCGGTTTCCCATAAGAACCATATGGAGTGACAGTCCTATATTGACTAACGTGCAACTACAACCGTGGCCAAAGATTATATTCCTGTATGTCAGAGATGCTCCATGAGCGGAAGGGGCAGTTGTGTTTGGCTGGTGCACTGGGGATATAAACAGAGATGGAGTAAGGTTTCTTCTTCTGAATTTTTGAGAACTCATGCTCATTTTTCACCCAGAAAGAACCCTACTGAACTCCACACTGCCATCAGCAGCCCTTCACAGGAGTTTATTCCCCACATTGGTGGCACCAGTCTTCCTTTCACTCCCGTGGAAAATCAAGGTGATCCTCAGAGCAACCATGGCTCCCCTTTGCTGACAAAGGCAGCCGGTGCCACCACCAGGCCCACCCTTTTGGGGATGTCAACACAGGAGGTTGAAATTTTTTCTTATCACCAGCAATTAAAGAATGGAGAATAAACACCTTTAAGCCACGTGACATCAAAAAGCAACTTAAAAAACAGTCCTTTCATATTCTAGATGTTTTCAAAGATTTTTTTGAAAAATAGCAGCCTCCTTTTCTCAAGGCATCATTTTTCCTCCAGCACCATTTCTTTTCTATCATATAAGACCCCATGTAGAGAATACAACTTACGCTGGTTGTACTTGGCTTGGTGAAATCTGGATCACGTCTTGTGTGAAAATTCCTCCATTTGGTTCCCTTTGCACGTCCCGCCCTTCTTAATCTGCATACTGTCTCTTTTGTTCATTGATTTTCTTCATTCAGAATCCATCTGATGAAAAAATAAAGGGAGATATAGCTCCTCGATCCACACCTTCCAAAAGGCCAGGTTTATTGTAAAAGTCAGTTCTAAGAATATTTTTTGTATTCTCTCTGTGCTAGATTGTTCCAGTTTGAAAAATCCATTAATTAAAGGACCCCCCACTAACAAGTGAATGCGTAAAATATTGAAAACATTAAATGTAGATTTAAAATAGCATCTTTGATAAGAGCTGCAAGAATGATACAGTTAAGAGTAAACACATTGTGCTGGTTATTTTTGCTTTTTACCATTGTCAAAAGCCCAGTGAGTTTGATGTGTGGCTGATACTTCTACTGCTTGCCTAGACCACGGCAGAAGAGTTTTATCACCACATCTCCTGATGGCCAGAAAATGCTTAAACCTGATCATTGCTTTAAAAAACAGGGAAACATATCCATAAGTGCTAACCTTTCCCCAGGAAACCACTCTGGAAAGGCAGTACCATATCACAGCTGATTTCTACACTGGTCCCCTGGGGTTAGGAGTGATTAAGGGAGTCCTTTTCCTCATTAGGTGCACCTACAGCCGGGGGACAAATGGGGAGGGAGGAGGGTGGCTCACTGATATTTCCAATAACAAAGGTGAGACAAGAAATTGAAGATACAAGAAGGTGAAGATACAAGAGGTCTTTACAATAACAAAGATGAGCCAAGAAAGTGAAGATACAAGAGGTCTTTACAATCAGCTGCACAGCTGACTCAGCTCACCCTATTTCTTGTCTAAATAGGTCCCAAATCAGGTTTTTTTTGTGCAGGAGCTACAGGCAGAAGGCAGGGCAGTGCTGGCTGGCTGTGGGCATGCAAGTTCTGGAGATGTTCATGGAAGTCATCCCCGTGACAGCACTCCTCTGGCAGCTTTCATTAGAAAGGGCTTGTTTGCACTCTATGGGTCCTACTCACAGGAGGCACAACAACCAGAAACAGACTGTAGGTAGTGCAGAAAAGAAAATGCCAACATCTGGTTAGCGTAACAAGGCCAGTGAAATATTCATGGCTAATTAGTACAAATTTTACATGGCAATAAAGATACAGTGTCAAACAGCAAGGAAAAGCATCCTAGGTTAAAATAAACTTTTTTTTTTCTTTTCTAAACTCTGAAAGAGGCAACAGGATTTGCAAAGTCTTTGACTTGTGCTTATGCAAAAAAATGGGTCTACCATGACACATCTTATTTCTCTGAAACTTGAAATATAATTTCCTTCCCTTTTTATCCATATGCTCCTCCACAGATTAATGGGGCCTAATATGAATGAGAATCAGGCCCTTGGTTGCCCTTTTGCTCTGCAGTGCCTCAGTACCCCTCTTGCAGAATCAGGTAAAACACACCTTCTTTTAATAATGATACAGTTTTAAGTCAGAGACATGATCCAGCTTTAATTCTGAAAATTTGAAACTTCTTTTTATAGAATAAGGTCCCTTATTCCATCCATTTAAGGCTACATCCGCAAAGACTTGCATCCTATAATTAGAATTTGTTCTCTAGGAAGTGCAAACATAACAGACAGGGTCGAACAAAGGGCAAATCTGTGGTCTGCTTGGGATAAAGCTGAACATGAGCTTGTTTATGCCAGGCTGCAGAATGAATGGAATACAATATGACAAAGCAGCTATGCTGTTCTCACTTGGCAAGAACCAGACGACAAACTTATTGCAGAGCTTGTGATAGTGGAGTTGGAAATATAGTTCATTTTAACAAATGATATTCCGTTAGACATTTAATCTGCATGGAACAAGTCAAGACTCCTTCCAGTGAGCTATATTATATCCTTCTAACATCCAGGAACACACAGTAGAAAGCATTATGTACCTATACTATATATATATATATATGCACACATACCTCTATACTTTATAGAAGCAGCAGCGGGCAGATACTTGGGATGCCACCTTGTGTATACAGAAGCTTTCCTTCCATTCCTCTTCCTTGCTCATCATTCCAGCTTTCTGTAAAATCCTACTTCTATACCACTTATTTAAGTGTGTAAGCTATGCTTTGTATGTAAATACATTTAGATGCCTTAATCCTTAGGATTCCAGCTTGCTGTCAACTGCTGCTTCCATTGCTAAACACACAGAAATTCACATTGTTCAAGCTTATTGTTTGCTCATTAACATGAATATCAAATATTCGCAACAACTTCTGGCTCTTACTAGGTACTTGTTAGTATATGACAGGTAGTCACGATGTGCTAGTTAGTAACTACGCCGTGCTTGGCAGATATTTGTTCTACATTCATACATATAATTAAACATTAAAAAAACCCCAAACTTTGTTCCATTTTTGGAAAAAATGGGGAGAGGGAGGAAAAAACCTGAATATGACATTTTCATCTAATTCAAAGATTAAAAAAAAATAAATCATTCATAATTCCACAACTTTTTTCCTTCTGATTAGGAAATAGAAGTTTAAACTATGAATACAGATGAATGAATTTGGCATCCAACTGACTTCTGCCAAAAAAGCTGTAATACTTGATAAATGAAATTAAAAATCATGTTATAATGAATGACAGGTGGTTTCCTTCTGGAAAAGTGATTCTTTTGGCAAATATGAAGAGATGACCCTACCATTAACAGCCCATTTCAGAAGAGCACAAGGGCTGTGCTTGCATGAGGAGTTGTGCACTGTGGCATGCCGTATCCTGGGGCCTGAGGAGCTCATCTGGGCTGGTGGGACAGAGGGTGTGGTAGACATCTCACCCCTTCCAGGACTGACCCTACCTTAGTAAGTCAGATGTATGATACAGGGGGAGACAAAACTGTCTGTAGAATGACATATTGTTGATTCATGAACACAAAAAGATTGTAGCAAGTCAGATCAAAGACTGTCCAGCCCAATAACCTCCCTCTGACAATGGTGACCATGGTCATCTCTAAAGTCAACAGCAACCTCTGCAGCCTTTCATCCTATTTAAACTGGTAACCTCAGCCATCCCAAACCATTGGTTTTCACATGGTACACCCATGGTACCGTGGTTTTGGATTTCACATGGTACATTGTATTTCACATGGTACATCAGATTTCACCTTTTGCATCCTCCTTTCCACTTAAGACTGACTGTAGCACCCACACCTTACGTTACGCATGTGGAGTCCCTGATACCTTAATGTACTGAGTTTTCTAAGGAGTTTTCGGAAGTTACTAAGAGGCAGTGCATCCACCCTAGCAGTTTGAGCTAAATTCTATTAACCCAAACTTTTCTGCTTCTGCATCTCCCTCTGAAAATCTGACACTTCACTACTGCCTTGATCCAAGACAAAAAATTGCCATGAAAAATACAGATTAACTCTTAGCAAAATTTCTGACTTTATGATCTTGGGTGTAAGCCTTATCCTCCACAGGCAGGAGAAGTTCTCCAGCAATAAAGAAGCAAGTAGAGAAAGTTGTTAGCTGTGAAAAAAGTGTGCTGTTTAGCTTGGGTAAGAGCAAGAGTGGGAAACAGAGACAGAGCAACTAGAGTTTTCTGATATTTCACATAAACCTTGTCTGATAATCAGCTGTTGCTCATACTGTTTCTGCTGTTGTCTAGTTAAAGTATTAGCAGCAGAGATAAGTCTTGGCAGAAACACTGGAGCTACCTGCTTTAGTTTCTCAGAGATAAATTTGTAACACTAAATTATAGAAACAATTCAAAAAAAGAGATTAATTTTAAAAGCCCCATGACATGTTGCATTTACTCTTGAAACATTAAAGTTGAATTTGTGATGGCCAAAGGTGATACATACACACTCATGCATTTCCTAAGGAAAATTCCTATTGAAAAAACCTCCCTCAAGGGGAGAAAAGCCTGGTCAAACACTTCAGTATCAAGAGAGGGGAAAATTTTTGGGAGGTAATTTTGTGACAGCAAGCCAAAAGGTGCCATTGATGAGACAAAGTGACTTCTGTCAATCATGAAAAATAAAATCTGGGTTAGTAAAAAAACTAGGCACTGAGGGAGCATCTGTTGTGGTTTTACGACCACCCTAAGACCACCTGGCAACTAACTCCCATGCAGCTTCTTGCTCTCTGTAGTCCCTCCCCAGCTACCAAAAAACCCACCACATAAAACCACAACACCATCTTAGAGATTTGTTTGTCTCTTAGGCAATAACTTTGAAATTAGCATTGAAGCCTCTGATCCTCTAATACTTCTTGAGATTGTCTCCTTTTGTTGTTTGTTGTTACGTGTATGATAACAATAAAGGCTGAGCGATCTGGGCCTTCGCTCATTAAACTCAGATTTAAGATGCTCAGACATATCCTTCCCATACAGCCCAAAGCACATCCCATAAACCTCTCCAGCATCCACGGCCTTGGCCCAGCAGCTGACTTTGCACAAGACATATGCTGCAACCAAGCCACCAGACAAGGGGACAATGAAGGTCCCACCTGGGACAGCTCACGGTCAGGCTATGAAGAAGCCCTGGGCACACACCTGGCCAACACAGTAGACAACCCCTTGCATGGGAGGCAAGAGGAGGCAGACATGCAGGTGAACACCATGCTCCTCATTAAAGATTTGACAGGTCAGGGGAGCCTGCAACTGTCATAAGGCTTGGTGGGGCAACGTGGATGCTGGTGGCTGGTGTGGGTCCTCACACCTTGCTGAAAAAGCTCTGTAACTCCTCAGAGCCCCAGCTGGATGGCAAGGCAGGAGCAGAACTAATTATTGCTGAAGGAGGAACATGATAGAAATGTCTACATAACATAGTGCTTAACTTTCTTTTTTTAATAGAAGGGCTATTAAAAAAGATGTGTTGTACCTCATTGAGAGTTCCAACTCCACATCAGCTCAGTTTTCTGTTCAATTAGAGCTATTAAAGTCATCTCGACATTTGAGAAGTTAAGATGATTTACAGAGTACGTAAGTTTGAGCTCAGTAGATAAAAGAAGTTGTTTTTTCTTTGTGAGCCTTATGGATTTGATACTAAAAAAAGGCAGTGTGTCCTACTCAGATACTCCCTGTTACAATGCCAGATGGGAATCTGGCACTAGAAGCTGGAGCTGGCAATAGGCAGGAGTCCTGATTTGTAATGTGAAAGGCTAAATAATACTAAATAATACTCAGAAATAACTGTCAACCACTGGTAGAGATGGAACCATTTTAGTAAAATGAAGTCTAAGTAGCGCATCTGAATAATTTATTGTGGCAGCATAATCTGCAGATTTCAGCTGTGATTACAATGTAAGACTATTAAAGACTAAAAAGCACAGAGCATAAAGCTCGGAATAAATCAGAATCACAAAGCCACTGCCAGCAAGAGAAGAGAAAATGTTCCCAGTAGAAACTGGCTGGAGCAGTGCACTGCAGAAGTAATTTCAGAAGTTGCTGGGAATTTGGTCCATGAATTCGGATGACAAGTTAGACATCTAACTAGCATCCTGGTTTTTTTTTCAGAAAGACGTTGGCATTCCTTGTAAAGTTAAGGAAAACTTTGGGCATCAATGTTTCTAATAATCCAAGCACCTAGGAATACAGCTTTCAGTTGGGCTTCCACAAAATTGAGCATTTGGACATATTGTCTCAAAAAAAACCCCAGGTATTTCTGAGGAAAGGCAGCACCTCTACAGCTTGTTGGGTTTTTGACAGACAAGAGTAATAAAGTAATCCTTGCTCCTCACTTCTGCCTCTAAACTCTCTTAGCAGTGTTAAATTACGTTAGATACTAAATAAAATACTGAAAACACTGGGCTTTATAAACGGCGAATAGGCAGCGGGTTGGCCTTAACACCTTTTCCCCTAATGAGAGAGTTCTGCATTTTCACCTCAGTAACTACTTTATGGGGTGAGCCCTAACTTACCCTGAAATGCTTCTTATGAACTGGACAGCTGTATGCAATGTATTGTTTTTTTTCTTAGGGCTTTGAAGGTACAAGTGCTTTCAAATCCACCCCCAAAAGACAAGATTAGGGACAGCAGCTGTCTCTTTCCTCTCGGTCAATGATGGTGGCTTCTGGGCAGCTTATGATGAGTATAAATAAAGAAATCAGAGCTTTTTGCACAGGCTCTGAGAAGCACAAGACTGAAGGAAAAATGAAAAAAAAGCAGGGGTCCAGATTAAAATCTGATGGATAGGTATGCAGCCGTGATATGTGCACAGATGTCTCCCCGTGGAAGCTGTCTTCAGTCCTTCCCAGTTAAGGCTGTGATGAATGACATGGAAGGAACAAAGGCTACGCTGTAGATTCAGCAAGGAGAGGATGGAAACTGAACTGAAATCTAAAAATGTGCTTTCCTCAGCAAAAACTGATAACTAACTTAAACCTCCCACTGAGAACAGCTCTAAGTAGAGAGGAGGGAGCTGTAAACAAAGCAGTTTATTGCAATTATATTTGTACTTTGTGGCCATTGTTGAACCTCCAAAGACTTCTGACAAGAGAAAGAAACCGATCCCAATATAGAGGAAGGAAAATGAAAGAATTCAGGAAAATTTCTTGCATCTGTTTTAAACTGTTCTACTTGTTTCAGTTAGTGTCCCTGTTTGGGATATTTGATGACTACCAAATAGCAGCACACCTGGGATCTCCATGCTTCTGAAAAACCCCAGTCAAGTCCCCCTTCAGCCTTCTCCCTGACCCGAGGAGGTGACTTCCCAGGAGGTACTGCTGCTTTAGAAATACAGTTTTCATTAATCAGATGCTATTTGTCAAAACTGGCGATGATTACATATAGTAATGAGTGTCCTTGGAGAGTACAGCAGTCAGTGATATGAGGTGGCATTTGCCAACAAGAATCACTATATTTCTATTCTCGTGCTTAGGTAAAGAAAATAGCTGTGACAATAGTTGGCAAACCAAGTCCTCGTGATATACGCCATTCCACCAGCAAGCCTCTGCTTATTTTGGTGGGTTCCCTTGCCCTTGACTGCACAGCACAAGTAAAACCTGCTCTAGTGTGTAGTGGTTTGTAATTTATCTATCAAAGGTACTTACAGGGCACTAGTCGCCAGAGTATCCAGGCTCTAGCCCCACTGGTGTGTTAGAAGAGAGGGAAAAAGGCTTATTACAGGCTTATTACAAGGAATTTAAACATGTTTCTCTGGCAGAAGGCTTGTTGAAGCTGCTTTTATCAACCTTCCTTTAAAAAGCTGAAGGTTTTAGGAAAATACTATTGCAGGAAAAGTTGCAGCCTGGATGCAAAAAAGGTGAAGAAGAGATATCCTAAAGCTGTACAAAAATATTCTGTTTGAAGTAAAAATGTAAACAAAGTTCAGAAACCAAGAAATGTTTTCATATGGTGAGATAGTTATTTTATATTATTCCCATTATTTCAGATAGTTCCATTCCTGACAAAAGCACCAAGGTCTCAAGCAACCAAGGTCACATATATATGAAAAGGTCATCCCAATCAATCAAAATCAACATCAGCAACACTGGTTGTAAGATGTCTCCTACAACCATGGCGCAGGAAAAGGTTACAGGTATTGAAGGCTAGGGAGGGACACGAAGAGCCTCTACAGTTTCCCCCTTTGCCAGTGCCTTTCACCTGTCACCCTGATATTCATCTCCTTTGGAAAAGCTGGAAAAGAGACAAGCGCGCCAAACCACACAGGGCTGGAAAAACTCTGCTTTCAGACTTCTCATCTCCAGACGCAACAAGAAATGGGTGTGTCAGTGTCTCACAATGTGATTTATGTACTGCTCGGTACCGCTCTGAGTGCAAACTGACACCAGCAAGAACAGCTCCATGGGAGCCAAAGTCTAACCCAGACAGGAGGTTAATGCTGTACATCAGCTCCATTAACCCTCAGAAATATTTACATGCAAGAAAGATATATGAAGGCTGTAAGCTAGACTACAAGGGCTGTGCCTACACGTGACAGGGTTTAAGCACCATCTTGGTCCAGGGTGAAAAACTGCAGCCTGCCAGCCGCACGTTACTCCTCCTAGCACGTCAAGCACATCCAAACAGCTGGAGATGTTGCAAACATCCCTCTTCCTTCTCCCTTCTGTCTCCAAAGGGAATTGTTGAGAAGTCTCCCTGGCGGCGTTTTAAAAGCAGATGAGATCAAGTATGCATTTAAGAATAAATATATTTAAAACAACAAGAGCTCAAAAATTAAAACCCATCTGTTGCCACAGAACATAAATTCAAATACTATTCATACAAACTTTAACTCAGTGCTTGTGAGAAAAAAAAAAATGAAGCTATTTGCTGATTTCCTTGACAATGCGGTGTTCACGTGGCATGTCTCAGGACTAAAACACTGGCTAATTTTCGTGGCTGCACAGCACAATGTGGCTCATTCTACAACCAGCAGACAGGAAAGGGTGAAGGGTTTGAAGGCTGGACGTTGGGGGATATTGGGGCAAGGAGAGACCCAAACATTCTACTAGATGTGGCATGTGAAGAAGAGAGAAAAGACCACACACCGTTGTAACTGGCAGAAAGAAACTGGAGCTCCTTTAGAGAAGAGGATGTCCTCGAAATCAGGAGAACCTTTTCTAGCAACTAGGAGTGGGCAAGGGGACTCATGGAACCCTTCCTCAGACTTGTTGGATGAGTCAAGCAGGGTTTTACCTCCTGCAGGTGAGAACGGGGAGGTGGAAGTGCCCGGCATGGACACTATACAGCAGGGAATGGGGAAAGAGAGCTGCTCCTGTCCCATGGAGCCAGCTGGGAGGCGCACAGCAGGCAGCTGGGTCAAAATTCCTTCAGTTCACCAAAGGCTTTCTGTCTGTCATTGCTACAGTAATCCGTGGTTTTCCCTTTGTAAGGAAGGGGTGAAGAAAGACAGTGTTGTCTGCATCTGTAGATCCACCCTCTGCTATCAGCAGTGTTTGGCCCTTCGCAGATGCCTGCCCCCCTGCAGATGGCAGCTGGCCATCAGGGCAACCTGCCATGGGCTGGAGAGGGGCTGGGAAGCCTCCCATAGCAAATCAGGCTGGCTTCTCTCTTGTCCATGACCTGACAAGGAGGGAGGTCCTTGGTGGGGGCCCCAGGTCAGGTTGGCAGAGACCGAAAGCTCTTGGGTTTGCTTTCTCCTGCCCCTCTCTTGGCTGCCCAACTCCCGGCTGCATTGGTGGCAGCAACGGGTGGCACACTGGTGCTCAGGGGCTGCCTGCTATTAGTTTGATGTGATGCTAAGGCTTTCCACAAGAGTACCAGTGAAAGAAAGGAACAGCAATTCAACAACCTGCATGTCAGCTGAGTATAAATGAATTTTCATGGGCAGAAGCGAAGAGGAGAAAGCATTGTCTACCCTAAGCACTTGCCTTCAGCTGAAAATCTCAAAAGCCTGACACAAACAATGGAGGGTGTTAAACTTTCTTATAAAAAGGCTTCAAGAATTTTTTTTAATAGCACATAATACTCAACCTAAATATAGGGTTAGTAGTGTCTTTCCTATAAAAAGACAAGTATAACACAAGTGGTGCTTGACCTGAACAAATGGAATAGTTAAACTGTATATTCCAAAGAAGTTTCATCCCCTTTGATCTTTCTGTTTAGCTAATAAAGCAAAATATGAATGGACATTATTTTTGGTCAAGCCACTTCCTGTAATTCCCTTTTCTATCTTCCAAGCATTTTATTAAAAAGAAGAAAAAAAAAAACAAACCCAAAACACAACCCTGAATTCCAAAAACCCCTACAAGAAACCATTGCAAGTGCAGCTCTTGGAAAAAAAAATCATGAAGGACCAAGAAGGGCAGCAGTAATCCCAAGATTAAAAGAAATGAGTTATGAGAAGAAGTTAGAAAACTATGTTCGTAAGTAGGGATTTAATCGAAGTGACCAACATCATAAATAACTGAGATAACAGAAGCTTCTTTTTTAGCTTCAGTGCAGAAGATTGGATAAGAAGAGCACAAATGGAAGTCAAAAGAAAAATAAATTTAAAGTAAGCATTAAAAAAAAAATCACTTTTCATCTCTGATAGCAGTAAGCAGGTTAAACGACCTGCTGCTCAAAGTTGTGAGGTGGTGACCTTGGGATTGCTCAGGATGGAGACTGGACTAGAAAGTGCTGTAAAAATAAGCAAACCGCACCAAGTGAAATAGCTGTTACTTGCTGGTTCCCACGTGTTCTGCTTTTATAAATGTTTCTGCTTTCAGTATAAGAAGAAAATGCTGGTAAATCTAACATTCTGCACTGTGCTTTTTCAAACTTGTAAGAATGCTAAGCATTTATTAGATCAAGAAAGTGACAAGTTTCTGCAAGAACTGAAGATCTAAGTAACATGATAGTTAGGATGCCGCATCCAAGCATCATTCTGATGCATTAGGTGCATGAGAAAACAAACACTGCTGATCGCTGAACATGTAACACGTGCAATCATGCCAATGAACAGGAATCACAACCCATTGTAGATGCTGAGACATAGACCCTTCATGTATATTCTATTACGTTTGCACTAAAAGGAAAGCTTTCTTCAATCTGAAAACATGATATGAAAAGCTCTTCTACACTGCCAGCATTACATGAAAGCCTGAAAGATCATTGCACATTAGCTTCTCTTTGGTGGACTAGGACTCACCCACAACCCGCATGAAGCAGGTCTGTCTTCATTCACTGGGAAGCAGTTCTTTGTGGCGACCATGAAGGACCAAATGCAAGGCTGATTTTATTTCTTGCCTGCCATATTAATTTAAGCTTGGATTCAGAAAGCTGGTGACTCAACAAGGCACGCAGGAAGGCAGGTTTGCAGTCCTGCTGAAGTGAGTTCTGAGTCACTGCTCCAGTAAAATCAATGCCTTCCTTGGGTTTTGCATCAGAGCAGTCTCTCGAGCAAAAGCTGCTGTGGACTTTTTTCTACTTTCCCCTTATTATATTGCAGGAATCCATGGCCTAGCATTTGAAGTGGAACAAAAGGACCTGAGCAACTGAGGAAGGAGTAAGCAGACCAGAACTGATGCAGAAATTGGGAAGGAAGATAAGTTTCTCTCTGGCCTTTAGCACTCAATCTGAGCTCAGGCTGGTGGGATTCACCAGCTCCAGTCTCTGAGTGCAAGACAGGCTCTCGATGCGGCCAAACAGGAGCCAAAGTATACAAACCTCTGGGGAAAAGGAACATCCCTGGCAGGAGGGCATGGGAGCAGCCCACTGCCTGTTGGAAAATGTTTTTAAAAGGAGGGAAAAGCTATTCATGGAGTCTAGTGTGATGCATGGGAAAGATACCTCAAATGTACGTGGAATTGGAAAGCATGGAGATGAATCCTAATTACACAGATCTTTCTCACATTGCAGCAGGGCTTTGGATCACAGTTTGCTAAAAGAGAATCCCGGAAGCACAAACACCTGTTTTTGGTGTTTTTTTCCCAAATACATGCAATTCTCATTGTGCAGCTAAAGCAGTCTGAACACTGGGAAGATGATAAAGGTCCTTAGCAGATGATCTCTGATATCATCAAGGACTACTACAAATAGTGTTACTGTAGTACTGACACGCCACAGCTGTGGTCTAGAAGTTCATCACAAAGGGTTTTTTACAAGCATTAAACGAAAAAGCAGTACATATTTGCTGTCCATAGACCAAAGCACTCACATACACCCTAAATGAGCATAAGGATAAAAAGGTATTCCATGTTTGGATTAGTGACAGGCTTTCTTCATTATTTAATTTCTATCAGAACACAACTTTCCAGTACAGGAAGAGAATTTATTTTTGACCATGCAGCAAAAATGGATAGGAACATACAAAAATTCTTCTTAGCAGCAGAATCTAAAGAATTAACCAACCCACTGGTGTAACGTGCCACTGCAAGAAAAAAATGTCCATAGCACACAGTGAACACACTTTTAATAATTTTGATTTTTAGAACAGTTTTTTCTCAAAGCTGGCTCATGTATTAGGTCTTAAAAATGAAAAGTACATTGAGACTGATCTCAGAAATCCCAAGGATTCTTAGTTAGAGATATTTAAGAAATGAGTTTTTCACAAAATTAAAGGATGTTAAATTTTAATAAAACTGCAAAGATTACTTATTTAATCTGCTTTGAATTGACTGCATCTTCTTCGGGCAGAGAACGAGAGTTTTGTGATGAGCGGAGACACTTCCAGGAGCTGTTCTACCCCAGCAGCTCCCTTGCCCTTCTCTCCTCTCCACCCCAGCAGCTCCAGCCAGGCCTCTTGATGCCCTTCACAAAGATCAGGCAAGTCGCTGTCCCTAATGAGCCATGCCTAGATATTGCAGATTTCCAAGTGTTTGAGGGGGANTCAAGGACTACTACAAATAGTGTTACTGTATGTGGTCTAGAATGTGGGAGGATAATTGTGTATGTGTTATAATAGAGATTGTTTTATTGAAACTGGTTCCCTCTCTTGCACATCATTGCAATAGTAGGTAGGAGTATATTGCAATATAGGTCGGAGTAGAGGTAAGAAGTACAGAGCTGATGGTGACAAAGAGAATAGCTCATGTGGACATTGTCAAACACAACCTAAGCTTTAATTTTCCCTTGGTTTCTTTCACAATGACCTTAGAAAGTCTAAACTACATCTAGTCAAAGCCATCAGACAGACCTGGGAAAAAGCAAGATTTTCAGAGCAAGATTTAATCAGCCATCTCCTAAACAAGAGACAGACTGTACTTAAGTTTGGGGTTATTTTACATTCCTTTCTAATTGAACATCCCCAAAAAAAGATGTCTTTTTCAACAAACTTCTGTCCACAGCCTTGATTTAATTTTGCAGATAATAAATGGCTGTGAAGCAGAGTTATTCTGTTCTTCCTTTGATCCACTATTAGAAGCGTCTTTATTTACAGTACTTTGATCATATATGTGAAAGTGAATTCAGGGCACACAGCATTCAAAAAAAGGTAGGTCCTTTGTATTTTCTTGAGATAGTCCAGATATCATCTATTAAATTTTTTTCTGCCATATAAAAAGTTCTTAAGACCCATTTATTCAAGGTAACTCAGTTTCTGCAGTTAGTGTCAAGGAGAGGGTAAGGTATCCAGACCAAGGTGCTGGCTCAGCATTTGTTCAGACTCTTTGAATGACTCTTCAGAGATGCCTTCATCTTCCCACATGCAGAAACACGGATGAATTTGCACTCCTGGTGTCTGTCCTTATCACTCTCTGGGAGCAATGTGTACCCACCGATCTGTGGGTATGGCCTTGCACAGAAAGCAAGGATAGCAGGGCAATGTCGTCCTCCCTATCCTACTTACCTCCCCACCGACTTACTCCACTAATTCCGTGTTTAAAGGGAAATTGGATGGTACAGGCGTGCAAGACTGTGCACCACTTTTCTACACATCTTGTTTGGTATGTGGACCTGCCTCAAACCTTTTGAAAGTCCTCCTTCGTAGAGAGCTGGAATTGTCCTATTTTCATAGGAAATTTTTTGTTTAAAAAGTGATAAGTGAGTAGTCCATGAAATTTCTCATTGCTTCAAACATTTTTTATCATTTCCTAAAGAAAGAATTACTCATCCATAACCACCAAAGCCATTGCTATTAGGGTTTTTTGTTTGCGCTTTCTTTTTAAATGAGTAAGTTTTTTGCCTTCAGCTGATCTCATAAATTTTGGCTTCTGATCTTCATAAAAACCCCATCCACGGAGGTAAATAGGAGATACTGCAATAATCTGTGTTCACAACTCTTAAAACCTGCAGTTTTGCTATCCCACTAAGGTGCTTAAACAAAACCCAAACACTCTCCACACAGAGAATATAGTTAGTAATACATGCAACTGCATGTAAGGTATTTAAGAGGACATTAAAAACCCTTTTTCCATGCTTTGACTGTTAAAATTTTAAAAAATATTAATATCCATGTTTATAATCACCCACACAGAAGCGACATCTGAATTGATTTTGCCTGAAATTTTTCAGATGTGAAAACATATATTTTTAGCAGCTCAGTCTTTAAGCAAGCAGTGGAGTAGAAAGCACTTCTTGGTAGCTCAAAAGCTGTGTCACCAGTCTTCCCTGCTTGTTTCATGTCAGTGGGGCAGGGTTGGTGTGCTCTGTTTTTTGCCTTCTCAGTGACCACTCACTGCAGCTCCACCAGCTGCATCTGCTTCCAATCAAACCCAACAAGTGCAGAGGGCACAGTCCCCCCCTCATCCTTCCACTTTCCCTCCTGTTCCACATTTCCCACCTTGTTTTCACCATCAAACCACTTTGGAATTATGGCTCAACTTCAGGCTCATCTGCTCTGGGCCAAATTCCTCATTCGGAGGAATGAAACAGGTGCCCTGCCCTCCATGGCTCGGGATGGACACCTCCAAGGGATCATCTTGACCTCACCATCTGGAAGTGGTGTGCTGCATTTCCCATTGCATCATGTGCCTGCCTGAGTGCTGCTCTTCACCCCTCTCCAGCGGGATCAGAGAGCACCCCGCTCCCCACCTTGCCACAGGAGCCACAGCTTGTGCTCCCCACGAGGGCTGCTGCTGCCCCTTCCCCTGCAGCAGGGGAGAGACCGGAGAACTGGAACGGACCTCCTCTGGACTTGCTCTTAGACCTGCTCCCGAAGAGCAAGAGGACAGATATGTTTCACAGACAAGTCTTAGAAAACCGAAGGAAAGCAGTTCTCTCCCTGCCCCTACTCCTCATCCATCCCCAGATTTATCCAGATTTTATTAGGGAGAAGGGTTGGGCATCCTCAGAGCCACCTGTGCCCTCAGTATGGTTATCATCTGCACTGAAGTGGTGGGAAGAATGAAAAGGGCATTAGGTCATACCTGTGCCATTGCACCTCTAGGAATCTTCATATTTTAAAATTACAATTTTAAATGAGAATACATTAAACATAAATCTTGACAGATGCTTACTAATATTTTCTGTATTTATCCGTATGAAAACACTATAAACACTTCACTCTAATGTTTTTTTTTCCTGCAAAATGAACAGCGCTCTTCCTGTTTGTTCACAGCAATAAAGAAATTACACACTTATACCTAATTAGCAGTGATTTAAATATAGAAACATATGGATACATGAAGGAAAATATACCCATATGTTCCTATTTCTGTATTTCAGTGGGTGTTTAGGTTACTCTGATAGCATTACATTAAAAACAGAGCACATCTATAGAATTTTTGTCAATTCTAATGCAGTTATTTGACTTGTATAATGGCACATAATTATGTAACTGGGAAAAATAGACTTAGTCCTTGCGATATACAATTGTCTGGCAAAATCCTATTCAGAAATGCCAGCACATTGTGGTGGCACATACAGGCCAGTTGAAATTAGGCAAACCCAAAAGCTTTTCTTTGTCCCATTTCCCACGTGAAATTACCATTTGCTAACTGCACTGCACCTTCACCCTCGCCTTTGCTGGCTTGCTTATGTTCATGTTTACTTTTCTTCCATCTCCACTGGCATCTTCGTATGTGTTTCATCACTAATAGTTTTCCTCCGTCAGGAAGTAAGACATCAGGAATTTGCTGGCATTTCTGATCTTATCCAACCACGCACCACTTCTTCTCTAACCCCACACAGCAAGCCTTTTATTTTCCAAGAGTTTCCGCTAATTTTCTGGGTGGCCACCCAACATGAGATGAGAGACCAAAACCAGCACTGACTTCAGGCATCAGCCTCAGTTCAATAAAGCACAAAAAATGCCCTTTGCCTGCAAAGGGATGACATGGGATGCAGGTGTCAAGGCTTTGGGGGCGTTCAGGGGTGGACCCTGGGAGAAATGGCTCTGTGCTGGGCAGGGATAATTCCAGACAGAGGAAGGAGTGGCGGAGAGGACCAGTCATGGACAGATTGCTACCCCCCGTTCCCTAGCCCCCTGCACTGCTCGAGGAGTAGAGGATCAGGAGTGAAGCAGTGAAGCTGAGCATGGGAAAGAGGGGGAGGAAAGGTGCTGGTTTAATGTTTGTCATTTTGTTTCTCACTACCCTAATCTACTGTAATTGGCAAGAAATTAAAACTAATTTTGCCCGTCTCTACCTCAACACACGAGCTCTCTTTTTCATGGTTTTTTTCGTATTTTCTTCTCCCATCACCTGGAGGGGGTGGAGTGAGCAGCTGGGTGGGAGTTTGGCTGTTAGCCATGGCTAAGCCTCTGCAAAAAAAAGACCTGATTTGGATGTTTGTGTTCTAAATCTCTGAGACCCAATAGACTTCCCATCAAGCCTAAAATTTCAGAAATGAGACTCAAGCCCTGCCCGGCCTCTGCTCTCCTCTTATTCCAGTTCAGTCAAGCACGTCAGCAAACCATTTAGATGTGGTTTAAGTTTTAACACAGTTGTTATTAAGCAAAGCACTCAAGCAGGATTTTACCATTAGTGATCAGAAACCTTCATTTTCACAGCTGAAATCCTTAGTCAGTTCTCTCTCCACCACTTGCTGGAAGGTCTCCAGAAGCTTGCTATATTATTCTTACTTAGCTTTTTTCCTCAGTGCGCTGAACTGGTCTGTATTTCCAACTAAGACATTGCACTTTTTATCCCAGTACATTCTTTCTGATCCAAGCATTGCAAAAAATATTTGGAGATCTGTCCCCATCACACAGCATAGTACCACATGTACTGCAAGTCCAAAAAGTACATGCATTCCAAATTCGCATTTCAAATACGTCTTCTATTTTCAGGCAAAGAAAAAGACATTACAAAAGAGAGAAGAAGGGATGGGCTAGGTTCCTTAGCAGCTGCAATCAGCTATGATGACAGACGTTAATTTGGCAATACATTTTGAGATATTCAAGGTATGAGGCTCTCAGAGTGTTCACAGCACAACTTCCCCACTTCTCTTCCATATCCTAACTAGGCAGATGGCAGGGGACACACGCAGGTGAGACACCAGGCACTGGGAAGGCAGCGTTATCTATCTTACTGTCCCACCAGGTCTTCTCTGGGTATCTCTGAAGTGAGGAGGAAAGAAGGCGCTCAGATGCACACACAGAGAAACAGGAGAAACCTACAGTGAGACATAATTAACCATTGGACAGCTGCTAATGAGAGCCATTTATTGGAAGATTTAAGACCAGTTTTCATGAGCAATTCTACTGCTACTCTTTCAGTGACTGCTGTTCTTGGGGAGCCAGGCTCCCAGACCTCCAGTTTGGGGCTGTTAGTTCTAAAAAACTGTAAGTTTTAATTCAACACAGTACTGCACAATTAATTAATAATCTCATTAAGGGAAACAAAGTCTTGCTATGCAATAAAATTTTGAAGGGAGTGTGCCATGTGACAGGCAGTGACTTCTTAAAGGAAACGTGATCACCCTTTCTCTTTAATATTGCAAGCACGCAGGCATTGCGAAAATTTGTATTTCCTTATCTGCCTCTGCTGTGGACAATCCTGCACCTGCAGATTTTATAATGTAATATATGAATTTGTTTAGTACCTCAGAAGCCCCAGTGTCCTTTTAAGGTCTGGAGATATTCTTGGAAAGGATGTCATTACCAAATCTGACAGGTTCGTGCAGCAAGTATGCACTGAGTACATTTTAATACAAACACTGTTAATTCAACTTTATCAAATCATCATTAGGAAGAAATACAGGATGCAAGAAAGTAACTGTCATTTTAAACCAGCTTCATATTGTACTTACAGATTTCTAATATACATTTAAATACAGTGATTACAAGCCCTTATAAATTATCAGCTGGGTCTTTGGGAATATCACTCCCTTTAATTCTACTCTGCTTAAATTCATTGCCCCTAAATAGAGGACATCATTATCACTTGCAGCCAGCTGCTCCTCAAACATACAACAGAAAAGGGATTTGTTTCTGAAGCTCTTTCTCAGTTCTTTCTTCTTTTTATTTTTTTTTTATACAAACACATGTTAAGTGCTTTTTCTATTAGGCCAATGAACAGACCAGTTTGATGGACTCCCAGGACTGGCCATCACAAGTTTCTGAGTTTAGAAGGACTTTTGGTGGATTCCAGGGACATGCCCATGAGGACGCAGGTGGCTGCTTGTGCAGTCTGTCCAGGATGGTTTCTGGAGTATGGGTCCCTGCCCCAGGAACAGTGAGACCCTTGCACTCATCCAGTCGAGCAGAAGGGGGCCCTGAAACTGCGACAAGGGAATTCAAATGGTGGTGTGTCAGAGAGAACAAAAAAGGAGCTATTTATTTGTCTTCATTACTAGTGAGTCTTCTGGTCCAGTATGTTGCAGCACAACAGCCAGTAATACCATACATATATCTCCATATGTTTCATGAGTACTGTACTTAATCAAAAAGGGGAGAATTAGGGTCAGATCCCCAAAACACGCAAAGATCAACTGCAGGCAGTTCCTCTACACAATTGTAGGTGACATGGGAGTACCGTGGCCTCACCCGGGCCAGAGCGTGGCATGGTGCAAGCGGGCTGAGGGTGGGGAGCCACGGCTGACAGGGCAATGTAAACCATGGCGTAAGCCTGACGTGGGTCACGGACCAATACATGACAGGAGAGCACACCTGAAACCATCGAAGAGGTGTAGCGGGATGTCGTCATAGCCAGAGGGACCAGCGGTCAGTGCTGACACTCGGCTATAATGACCCTGATTGCTGGTGACAAGGGCAACAGTGTCACACAGGTGGCTGACACCACATAGCATCCAGGCTGCCACTGTCGTGTGCTGGAGCCAAGCCACTGCCAAAGCTTGCTGCTGGAGCCAGCTGGAACGAGCATCACTAGCTCACTGGTGAGATAAGAGGGACAGGTCTCGGTTGACGAGGGTGTCTGAGTGTGTGAAAAGCTGTTTCTGGCAGAACTTGTCCCTTGCTCGGTGCACTAAATCAGACCGAGCTTTGCAGCATCATGTCATCTGCTGTTCCTTTTCCTCCCCTTGGCATTAGGTAAAGCACGTCATAAAGATTTGCAAACTTGGAATATTCATTAGACAAAGACCCATGAATATTTTATCTTTGTCCTAGTACCAATCTTAACTGAAAAAGCTACTGAAAAGTTCTTATGACAATTTTAAACTTAAATCTGCAGAAAGGAGCAGAAAGCAAGCTGAAATAGCTGTACAGAAAATCTTCTTTAGAAAATCAGGGCTGTGGTACAAGGAACACAGCTATCAGTCCCCCTTGGGGTAACAGGCAATGAAAGCTTTTCATGAAATAGTGTTGACACAAACAGGACCGCTGTGAGTGAAATAAGGAGACTGGTAATGAATCAAGCTTAATGTAGCATTATAAGCTTCAGTAAGGATTAGAGGTAGGTATCAGACAGCAGGACTGTGACAAGCGTCCGTACGGCTCTTGTTAAAGATGCCTTTGGTAGAGGACAGATATCAGAGCACTGTAAAATACTGCACTTTCAACAATGCATTAAAATCCCTTGCTGCTTTTGGGGAGAGCACTGTTCTTCCTTTTGCTTGCAGTTAACATTGGTCAGCTAACCCACGGATGCTTGATTGAATTTATTTCTTTGTTAAATGCACAGGAAATTGCACAGACAATCCAAATGGACGTTATTAGCAGAGTCTTAATGATTCAGCTCTGTATTAGAGAGAAGAGAGGAACGTATCATTTTCTCACAAATCTATGAGATAATCATGCAGCAGAAAGCTGAGTTGACTCCTTCCCTGTAGTTTTTGATGCTCCATGCCACCCCCTGGCCTTTTGCAAGTGACGGTCATATTTCTGTTGAATAATCTCAACAAGCAGCAGGGAATTTATTCCAGCTTTATGCAATCAGGAGCACTGGCTGCAAAGGACGACTGAAACCCTCATCTTGCATGAAGCTTCTTGGTACAAAGTCAGCCCATCCAACTTTTCTGGAACAAATCTGAAACCACATGTCAATCTGCTGCATCGTTTCAGGTCCAGTATCAGGAGCCCTGCAGCCAGACTCACCATGCCATGGAGCCACAGCTTTGGACTCAAAGTCCAAGCTAGTCCCTCCGCAGACCCAGAAAGGTGCCTGAACTCTTTAGAGAGGGTGTGGCTAATTATATCAACACCAACCAAGGCTTGGACAAAAGTTAAAGAGGTTTCTGATATATTAGGGCCGGTGGCAACAAGGGAACTCACTGCAGTTACCCAGGCCTCAAATATAACTTTTAATGTATATTTGCAATCTTTTTAGGTAAACATCATTCCTGCCTTCAGTGGCCTTTCATGGATTTCTGCTTTTGGATAGGCAGCATGTACCTGAACTTTCCTTGGCCTTTTCATAGCTGGATGAAGCAAGTTTGCTTGAGGGATATATTCCATTATACTTGTATGCATCTGGGGAGAAATTCAGTTAGCACAGCGCCTCAGAATCACATGTACTTCTCTCTAACTCCAATTTGCTCATTTTCAAAGCAAAACAGAGACATAAATGCTGCATAACACCCATGCCAGCGTGATTTTCATCACTCTCCCATAGATGATCTAAGCTACGCAGCAAGCATTTCGCAACACTCTTAACAACAAACACAAGTCAGTTCTTTACATTTTGCCTTATTTCCCTTGTTGGCTTCTTTCGGTAGGCTTTTTCATGGCTCCAGGGAGAACAGAGATCAATAACACAAATCTAATATTAGAAATGTCTTCAGAAGAGCAGCATCCGTGGGCGTGCTCCTCGTATGCCATGTGTCCATCCCCCCCCCCCAGCAGCAGGCAGCAGCACCCGAGCACAGCGCTGGCCCATCCCCAGTTGTGCACCAGGGGACGTGAACACCCCAGCTCTGACTCCCTGCTTGCAATAACTGTATCCCTTATAAGTAATTTGGAAGAAGAAAAGGTGTATAATAAGGTTTACATTATTACTTTCAGTCACTGGTATCTTAAGGGTAGATTAAAATTATTCTCAAGGTTGAGAATAATATCTCTATATTGTTGCAAGGTCTAAGGAGCTACAGCAGCTTGAAAATAAGCTAAATATTACTTTTTCTTGAGTATTGGGCTCATCTGGAAGACAGTAAACAAGACTGACAATAGGAAGCTGCAGTTTGGTACACGACCATGGAATTGCATGGTTCTCAAGGAGAGTATTTTCAGCAGTAACATTACCAGTGCTCTCATCTACAGTACACAGCCACATGCATTCAGAATTTTGCGGGTTTAATATCCAGCCCCACAAACTGCTGAGAGGAGATCTGTGCTCCTGTTTACAGGCATCTCACTGCCAAGATCTAGAGAACTGCATTTGCAAGGAAGACTATTTGCTAATGAAATGTAAAAATGGCTAAAAATTTGTTTCTCGCACCTCTTGTTTCACAGGACAGCACACAGTTCTGCAATAGCTATCTAATGCCACGACAAAACCAGTATCCAGAAGTGGGAAGGTTATTTTTTAGTCTATCCAGTTTTCTGTGAGACGTTATCTTCCATCAACACCCTTCTTAACTTCTGAACAACATCACATTCTCTTTGCAGCTTGTTCAGCTCTACCAATGCTTAAATATGATCTGATAAAAATAGCTGTTTCAGAAACCACACAATAATATTTCAAATCAGGTAATCAGTGTTTGACTTAAAACAAAATGGCTAAGAAAATTGTATCCAGTACTGTCTGGCAGCCAAAAATAAAATGAGAAGAGTCATCTCTTAGGGTGCTGGTCAGTACCAAGTATTGCTGCTTTCAGAGGAGGCTGGCAAGGATGGAGAACAAAAGCCTTCCCTTCTCATACACTAATTTAAACACAGAATGCCAAGAATTTTCCATAGAGACAATCTCAATACCTCCGACACAAACAGTGGGTGCTGGGGAAGGGAAATCTGGTCTCAAGTGCAACTTTCAAAATAGAATTAATTTGTAACTTATAAAAAGAATGGGATCAGAGTGGCTTCTAAGAGTAATGCCTGCAGGCAGTGAAAGGATACTGACTGAACAGTCATCATCTAAAAAACAGATTCTGTGGCAAGGAGTCTGAAAGAAAACAGTGTGATGACAGTAGGCAGTTCAGTGGAGAAGAAGAGGTTAATTCATCCCTTCCCAAGCCCTGTTTAATTTGAAGAAGGCAGGAATGATAGGCAAGTTCAAAGGACTAAAACGCAATTGGAACAATCTCAAGGAAGACTCAATGGCCAATAAATCTATGGTCCCATTAGCAGCATCCAGCTGGAGATGAAAAAAAACCACAATATGTTTCAAGCTTAAATAAGGTGAGAGGAGAAACCTCTGTGAGACTAGAGTCTGCATGTCCCTCATATCCACCCACACGCACAACGAATGGATATATTAATCTCAATTTACTGTGTTTTTCTGTCAGATACACAGAGAGTGGGGCAAATAGTGCCTTATTTCCATAAATCAGATATCACCCAGTAGCATAGGCAGAGCCTTGAAATACAGTAGAATGCATTTTATTTCCAAAATCTCCATTACAGTTGCAATAAAATTACAGAAAGGAGAGGCAGAACTGCCTGTATGCAAATAACTGCCTAGCAAAATTGGAAGTTTTAAAGATGTGTTTCTAAAATGCAGAGCTATAAACCCATGCTCACATTATCATTACCATTCAGGCATTTAAAGATTTGCCAGAAACATTCACCACACCTGCATCCTTCTCCTTTTTTCCCCCAGTACAGTCTCATTAAACGAACAGCAGGATAACACTTCTGAAATGTCCGCATAGCAACACAAGAAAACACGTTACTCCTGATTCTCAGGCTGTTATTCCCAGCATAAATATTGCCCATCTTTGGTTTCTCACCTGTGTCTTTAAGAGGATGGATAGGAAGACAACACACACAATGGATCTCTTTCAGTTCACATACCTAAAACTATAATGTAAGAAGGACACATTATAAAACACACAGCAGTACTGGAGCACAGTACAGGTGGAGGCTGGGGGACTCTTCCCGTCATAGAATCACAGAATCATTAAGGTTGGAAAAGACCTCAAGGATCATCAAGTCCAACCATCAACCCACACCACCTAACCCACTAACCCATGTCCCCAAGCACCACATCTACACATTTCTTGAACCCCTCCAGGGATGGTGACTCCACCACTTCCCTGGGCAGCCTGTTCCAATGACTGATCACTCTTTCCGTGAAGAAATTTTTTCTAATATCCAGCCTAAACCTCCTCTGGTGCAACTTGAGGCCATTTCCTCTTGTCCCATCACTTGTTCCTTTAGAGCAGAGCCCAGCACCCCCCTCACTGCACCCTCCCTGTACAAAGGCTGTGCCTGAGCCAGGCGGAGGGATCTGGTGGATGTTGGCCCAGACTTTAGTGGGGTCTTGGAGCTAGGTGACCCCCAAAGTGCTCTCCATCTTCTGTGACCCTGTAGGGCTAGGATGATGATGACTAACTGATGTCTTGTTCCTGTCACGTTGGGTTCTGGAGAGGATGGGGTGGGAAGGAAAGGCAGGGAAAGCTTTGTGCCCTGGATGGGCTGGCGGGCAGTTGTAGGCAGAGGATCCCTGAATCCTGCCGGCAGCGTTGGGCAGTGCCGTCTTTCCCTGAGGCCAGAGCACATTTCTCACACGGTTGTTCTGCCCGTTAGGCCACGCATCTCTGGCCAGTGCGCTCAGGGACAGGTACACGCTGACTCGCGCTGATGTCAACATGACCTTGGCTGCAGAAGGGTGGCCACTTTCACTCCCTTTGGACTGCTATTAATGTCTCCAAGAGTACTCTCTAGGAAAGGGATTCTCCCTCTGTCACCTTCTGGGCTGGGAGCCATGCCTGAGACCAGCCGCAGCGCTGCTAACACCGTGTTCCTGACACACAGCAGGTTCAGAAAGCTCCACAGGGAACAAATCACGCTGATATCTTACAAAAAGCCTGCAGAGACATGGGGAAGTGGCAGTCACGTAGCAGACCCCGATTCTCCTGATTTCTAATTCACAGTTTTATCCAACTCACCTTCTTCAGCAAACTATTGCTCTTAGTCTGTGCTGTGCCAGAGCCACCACCCCTTGAGGTCCTGGATCCCCAGAAAAAAAATATTCTGTAGCCCAGAGATGCCCTCGAGCTTTAAACTATAAAACTGAGCTCCCAACTCACCTGCTGGGAAACCTGTCAGTAATTGATCTGCAACGCTTCATCTTGCTGAGATTCACTCTCAGCTTGGGACATTAATGAATTCCTAATGATAATAAAGAATTTATATTACTAGTGCTGTATGGTTTTTTTTAAAATATGTTTCTTTAACTTTTACAAAAAAACACTTCTTCAAGAGAGAACATCGTCACAACTGCCACAGGAAGGAAAATGAAGATTAGCCAGCAGATAGCGTCTGCAGGTAGTTTCTATGGGTGAGGAGGGGAACAGGGTCATTTTAATTCTCAAAGCAATTTGGTTGCTGAAGCTTGTCTTCATTTGCATTTAAGTGGTTATTGCATCCTGCTCATGCACTTATGCCTGTTGTTTAACTTCAGGCTACCAGATAGTCCATAGACAACCTTTATGCTTTTTTAATCAAAGACTTCGGGAACATTTTCCCTGTATTCTCTGTCCTACAGCTTCAGCTTCGGTGTCGCATGGCAGTTTAGGAGACCTATTTTCTGCCGACTGGATTTTTTTTCAAGTCTTTCTGCCACATTTTTATTCAGCTTTTCAAGAAAACATCCAGCTTTCTTCTTAAAGGATTCTGAAATACTTCACAGGAGCCCAAAAAAGAGGGAGTTTCTCTCTTTGCAGTACAGAAACATAGACATCTTATTCAGTCTTCTTCAGGGTGAAGGTCCTGAAACAAATACAAAGTTATTTTCCTTACCAGCCTTACAAGCCTACCAGCAATGTTATCTGCGGAACAGCTCTCACTGGAGCAGATTTATGTAATCCCCGGGCCTCCAAAAGACATCTTGCAATTACGCCAGATCTTCTGTGAGAAACTCAGGAAGTTTTAGTGCATCACTGAGCAGTTAACATCTGTGATTTCCTACTGAGTTCTGAGGTTTAAATCAATTAGCAGTAATTGGGACTGTTTACAGTGGCCTTTCATGTGGAACAAGCATATGCTGGGATTTTAAACTAAAATATTTAAGTTCCGGCACTAAGTGACCATACTGCAAATTTTAAAAAATATTTTGACCCTATGCTGTGCTGTTAGCTTTGTTGGTAACTGCTGGTTCTTAGCACAAGCCATTTCTAGTCTGTTGAACAAAACTGAAGTTATAAGGTTTGGAAAAAAAGTGATTTTCATTTTATTTTTATGTTTTCCATTTCTCAACTTCTGTTTATGCTGCACTAAAATCACATGAACCTGAGTTAATTAAATGTAATGAAAGAGCTAATATTACATGGAGTGGTCTTGAAAATTTTCTCCTGCCTATTAAGGCAGTAAAATTACCACATCAAATTCCACTCCGAACTGCTATATGCAGTTCTCATAAGGTATCGAAGCCACTGATAACAGTAGTTAGTTGTGCAGAATTATGCTGCACTGCTTTCCATAAACCTGCTGCTCTTTCAGTGTGGAGAAGGTATCAAATCCAGAAGTTAGCTGAGAGTTTGCTGTGGCATTTCCCTGGCCACCTGGAAGTCAATTCCCCAATTATTCCCACGAGGAGGGAAGCAGCAATACGTTCCCAAACCTGCTGTGGTTTGTAGGCTGATTTATTAGATTCTGCAAGTGTCTTTAGGTAGATTTACCAGTGAAAGCACTTCTGAAAACTAGTCATGGGTGAGACTGGAAGTAGCCGCCAACCCATCGCAGATGCCTCAGCACCCGCAGAGGAAGGGAGATGTTATTTATCCCTGTTCAGGAAATGTGAACAAGGAGTTACTGAGAAGTTGTGACACTGAGAAGCTTAGAGGGACATCATTTGCTCTAGCGATGCTGAGAACCTCTTTCACCTTTACACTGAAAGGAAAGCTAGTCAGTGGCTGTTGATGTAAAAATTACTATTGCACGTTAGAAATGAAGCAGAAATTATTAGTATAAGTGCTTATTTCCATACCTGTTGCCAGGGAAACCTATAACAAATACAATCATTATTGGAGAAAGCCAGTTCAACAGAGAAATGCTTTTAAAAAACTGAAAGATGAAGTGAGACATAGTTATATTTTGTTCAGGTCAGCAGGCACTCAAGACGACAATTACTGAATAGCAAACAAGAAGATTCAAAGCCATCATTACCCCACAATGAACCAAGCCTGGAGCTGGTTTAGCAGCTATAAGCTGATAACAACACCATCAGCCATTTACCAGCGACTTGTTAAATCTAAATAAATGTTTACATGGAGAAAATCATGGGAGCGTGAAAGTGCACACACAACTTCTTTGTGAATATACATCTGAATTTTNCTGGACTCTCTGCAGTAGCTCCAAGTCTCTCTTGTGCTAGGGAGCCCAGAACTGTACACACACTGCAGCTGTGGCCTCACCAGCACTGGGTAAAGTGGAAGAATCACCTCCCTCGACCTCCTGGCAATGCCCTTCCCAGTGCATCCCAGGACACCATTAGCCTTCTTGGTGGCAAGGGCACACTCCTGGCTCATGGTCCACTTGGTGTCCATAAGGACTCTAGGTCCTTTTCTGCCAAGATGCTTTCCAGCTGGGCAGCCCCAGCCCATCCTGGTACACAGGGTTGTTCCTTCGCATGGGGCAGGACTTTGCACTTCCCTGTGCTGAACTTCAAGAGGTACTTGTCAGCTCATTCTCCAACCTGTCCAGGTCCCTCCAAATGGTGGCACAAACATCTGGCATATCAGTCAGTCCTCCACGTGTTGTGTCATCTTCGTTCCCCCAACCCACTCCACCTGCAGGGGAAGCCCATGACCACCGCCGAAGCTGGGGGCCAGCCTGGAGCCCCACTCCCAGCTCTGCCATGGGGAGAAGCCAGGTGCTGGCAAACCCACCCCTCACTGCTGCTCGGGCTCTCTCCAAGCACTGTTCCTCGTGCAGAGATGGCTGGAAGACACCGTGTCCCTGGCCCACCGGTGCCCTGATAGCAACTATTTATTCCGCCCTGTGTAACTTGAACCATTTAAATCCTGCCCGCGCTGCGCAGATGTGGATAAAGGCTGTTTGTGTAATTATCTTGCCGTAACCTAATTCTGCAGAACGTGGTTCTCATCTACATCGTGTCTCCTTTCCACCGCTCTGACATTGCAAAAAGGGACAGGCAGTTAAATCCACTTCAAGAATCTTTGAACCAGCAAATACAGCAAAGCAAAGGAAAATGAGGCTTACAGCCTTCCAGAAGTCTGACCGTGTGTATTGTCTTTAATTGCAGCAGCCGTTCTTTGTTCTTTCTTCATGCACATTAACTTTGTAATTTCTTTTATTTTTTTTTCCTCATCCTAGCTGACCTCATATCACTCTCCACGAGCTTTCTGGATATAAGGCAGGTGATGCAAATTTAGAAATTCGTCCTTCCAAGATTCGTCACAGTCCAAATCTTTCACTATGTTTTCCATTTCAAAACCAAAATATCTCTAATTTGAGGAGCTGAGTAGCCTGTAACGATTAGGGTAACAACAGACCAGGACAACTGATGTATTCTTTTGTCCTGACATCTCATCCTATTCTGATTTAAGAAAAATGTTCAAGTCATCCTTAAAGATATACTTTGATATTCAGGCTTCACTGTCTTTACATTAATACAGTGATCTTGCAATGCTTTACCATAATTTCTAAGTCTTTATTTTCCATTGAACAACACGGGCCTCATATTGAACATTTTCAAGTGTATTTGAGAGATGAAAGGTGACAGAACTGGTAATTACCTCATTTCTCATTAAAGATGACTTAGTACCCCAGGGACTCATCTTAGAATAAATATTCTATCTCCTGTTTATTAACCTTTGTTCTTTAAAATGGTGAATGAGTGCTGATAAAGCTATCGTTATTTTGACTGCCTCGGGAGCTGATGATGTTTCCCCAGCTCCTAATATGATTTGGAGTCACCTTACCAAAAATAAACAGGACTTGACTCTATTATGCTCCAGAAGGTCTGTATTTCTAAATAATAAACCTAAATACACAGGCAGCATCAGCTGATGCCTCACTATCTCATATGAATGAAACTACTGTGTAACTCTTGCATAGCTCTATATGTGCTAAGCTGTAAGTGCAGAAATACCCGGGCTCCCCAGGTTAGCTTGGCCAATGTTTGTTTTGGAGGGTGAGCTCTATTTGGTAAGGAACACAAACTTCCATCTGTTATATGAGAGCTGTCATCTGTCTTGTCCCCAACAGTTAGCCAGAGCAAGCTGCTTCAAAAGGAAGTTCCCAAAATCCTGAATTTGGCTATTCCAGAGCTACTTATTTGTTCTATAAATGCCCAAGATAAATGTCCTCAAGCAGGAGAGTTTCTACTGCTTCAATAACCGATAATTTTAGATCTGGCAATTTCCCCTTAATGCCAGTGCTAATGAAGTATTATTGTTTCGACTGCAGAACCTTAAAAGAAACAGAACAAACAGTGAGGAAATAGAATAAGCATTGATTTAATAACAAAACAGGACTGTGTCTCAACCAAGAACAGGAAGCTGCAGTCAAGAAAAAAAGTGGAATATCTGGATGCTACCATGTCAGTTTGGACAAACTTGGTAGGAATAAGTCCAGTGAGTATAAGAAACAAGACAGCTAGAATCAAGAGGGCTAAACTCTCAGTGGTCTCAGTCACTATCTTCAGAGTAACTTGATGACATTTATTATCCTTGTGCATATTTTTTTTTTTACAATCCAAAAAGAGTGACAAATCGGATGTCCTGTAAGGATTTCAAAGCTACCAAAGAGATTTAGGGCTGAGCTCAAACATCCTGCTATGGATGCTAGTCATGGACACTGAAATTATTTTAGTCATTGCCTATCTAATAAGCCACAACCATGGACCCAGGACAGTGGATGTTCTGAATCACTCATTAAGTTTCTAAACAGTGCATGGGGAGACGGACAGAATATGGTTCTCAAACACGCAGCCTCTACCAGCACTAACGGATCTGGGCAAAAGCAAGTTTTCACTGGCATTAAAAAATCTCTAGAGAAAAAAATCCAGCATTTATATAGCCTCTTTATTTTTTGCTATAAAGATCCCCAAGAATGATGACAACCATTTTTTGATAAGAACCATGAGTTATACCTAAAAGTCAACTACACTGATTGCTTTGTTACCTTTTAACTTCTCTGCCTGATGGTCACACTGACAGGTCTGACACTTTATTTAATGGGGATTGGTAGTAATACCTTCTTAGCTAGAAGCTTGACACCTACCTCGCCTTATTATTTCCCTGTGCATCTCCTCCAAAGACTGATTCATTTCAGTAGCATTTGTTGCAAGGAGAATCCATTGGAGCACAAAGCAACACATGAGAGTGTGAAGATTTCCAGTTACCCAGCTCAGTAACCGTAAGCAATTCGGGGAGCCACGCCAGAGGCAGGTAACCAGGACATTTGCTGAAGTCCCTCAAAATTGTAGGTGTTATTGAATTCGGAAGGGAACACTCAGCTTTCCAAGTTTACTTATTAACTGAAGATTATACAATGTGAATGAAAACACAATTCATCCTCCATTTCTCTCCTTGAGACCTAGCCAATTCTCTCAGACTGCAGAATCTCACTCTTACTGTCTATGACAGTTATACAACTGAAAAGAGCTCAGGATGATTTCAAATAATAATTTAAAAAAAGATTATAGTGGGAAACGCATGGCAAGAGAGGAAAGACCGTGTATCGTCTTTCTTAGAGCATCTCCACTACAGGCTAAATAGTCTTTCTCAAGCTCAGGGAACATTTTACAGCTCTGTATGATGCTGAGCAGCTTTAACAGGCAGGATTGTAAGTGGTGCTGTTGGGTCCATCGGTGCTCAAGGAAGGAGGTCCTGCTCTTCAGCACCTTTGTCCTCCTCTTTCCTCCCCTTCCAGGAAAAACTAAACCAACAAAACCAAGGGTGAATGTCTTCTACCTAGTGAACTGCAGCAGTGTGCTGTGTGGTCAGGAAGCCATCAGAGCTGGCACGGAGAAGAGGGCAGGACTACACGGCTGGCACAGCAGAGCCACTCTGTCACTGAGCCATTAGACGACACCGCTGAGCCATGTATGGAAAGAGCACTGGCTTAGGTACCCCACGTCCTGGTGACTAGTCCGTTCATCACACACTGACTGCCAGATCTCCTCAGGAAAAGGTGGGATCTGAATCTGAGCCTTCAACAGCCCAGGTAAGTGCTCTGCCCACTTGGCCAGCATTTCAAACTATGACTTTCTCTCCTCCTCTCCTGTTAAAATGGAAGCCTAATATTCTCCACTCTTTTTTTTTTTATTTTATTTTCCCAAAAGATAAAGGGTACAGCACTTAAGTCCAGGAAAAGGTTCAGAGTTGTGAAGATGCAGAGCCTGTCTCCTGAGCACCTCCCGCTCACTGGTTTAGGTGGCTGCTTGCATTTTTTTCCCATCCCTGTGAGCCCTGGGGATGCAGCCCGGTGGGGCTGTGCACGGCGTGGGCTCAATAATTCCACCGGGCTGCTCCACCAGTCGCACACGCTGCAGCATCTCACTTGCATTTGTCAAGCTCACTTTCAGTGCGCTCTCAGCCTTAAAATGGTTGCTAGGGAGTGCTGCTTTTTGCTTGGGAAAACAAAAAGAGGAATGTGAAAAGAAGTGGGTAAATGCTTAGGGGCATGAGTTATTACATCTATTCCTTTCTTGCCTTGCTTAAGAGATGGCAGCAATAATTCCCTTTGCTGCTTTGTGACTTAAAAGTGGGAGTATGATGCTAACAACTGCTCTGACATGAATTCTGGTAAACTACTTGCATCCTCAGCAAACCAGGAGCTGCTCTTGAACAAAGAAAGAGATGGAGAAAGTTAAGCTCACCCTTAAAATGGAGGTTCATTCTTTTGAAGAGGAATAAAAACACAGCATGACTCAAGATCATCAGTAAAAAATTCCCTCAGGACCACTGAGATTCAGGCATGCTCACCAGCATCCTGCTAAGAACCTCTGCAGTGATCCCTCACCGTGGGAAGAGGTGACTTCCCCTCCTCACCCCGAGCAGACCACCTCCCTGGCTGCCCATTAGGGCTGCAGCAGCCTGCAGCAAGGAACGTCTTGTTTTGAACCAAGTACTTTAACTCCAGCTGGGTTAACGTAAAATCCAAGTGGGAGTATTTATTTATAGCATCCACAATAGACACCACGGTAACAAAGGGGTTTTAAGGCTATACTCAGCCTGCTTACAAGAGAAAGTGCAAAAGCCCTTTTTATTCAGTCCCCTGCTCATTTGCTGCAGGTGCTCTCCTGACACGTCGGGGATGCTGGCTCCCTGTGTGTCATGTGTCACAGGCTGCACTTGTTAGACAAAAACCTTTCCTCCTCTCCATCATACATAACTAATCTCCTTTCCAGGGGCTCTGAGCAGATTTAATTCTCCCTCTTGAAACTTTCTTTCTTTCCATCTGCAACTTACTTCCTTCTAACTTACTCAGCAGATGATCTTGACACTTCTCCAGTTAAATTAAGAAAGTCTCACTTCTCTGGAGATGCAAATGTCACTTTGTCAGACCAGCTGTCATCCCCTCTACTTCAGTAGCCAACAAGCACCTTCCTGACTGAGTGTCGCTTTACCTGCTGAACCTCTCCTTCCCTGCTACGGCGACTCAAACGCTTTCAATGTGGAGGTGTCTCCAGGCACTAAAGTTTGTATTTAAAATCAGTTCGAAACACCCTTGGCACAAACATCTAACGCAACAAGTGAACACAATCATTACCATTCCCTGAGCGAGATCCTAACACTGGGCTTAAGGCAACTGAAGGAGACAGAGGTGAAAACCTTTCTTCCAAATATGTCATGAAAATATCAGAAAGCATTGACGATAGAACAGATAGTTTCCTTAAAAGTGTCATAATTTCAACCCATATTAACTTTCTATGGAATGAAAGGCAAATCCAGTACACATACTGGAAAAGTCCAAGCCATTTTGCATGTACATTGGAATAAGGGTCAGTTCTATTTCAGGAGCCTGCTCTTGGGACGACCTGCTTCCTCTTAGGCTTTCTGTATGTTCCTGGAGGGGATGACAAGTCAATGACAGTGGAGCTGACAGCTCTATTAGCTGCAGAAACAGGATGGGCAAGCGCTGCGCTGCATCACCTCTGGATAATGACTGCAACCCAGATTCCTGCAGGACAAGCCATGATGTGACAGGTTAGTGGTAGATGAAGCAACACAACCTGAGGACTTATTTTCTATCCAGGGCTGTGTTCCTACATCCCGGCATGCTGCAAGGATGGGGGCAGGTCCGTGTGTAAAGACATTATTATGGGATGTTCATTTACACCACAGTGTCTGAGTCAGGTGCTTGCTGACAGCTGGGAAGCTCTGTTCGGGAATTACTGGTATTCAGTGCATTCAAACCAGTGCTGGTTTTCCCTTATTAAAAACATAGGCTTGAACCATAACTAGCTACCCAGGGGATGTTGCTGGGCTTGCCTAAAACATCGTCAGTTGCTTTTTCAGTCTCATCTTGCTTGGTTTGCTGTTGTAGAAACCTGCTTCTTCCACGTTTTTCCAGAGAAATGCTTAGCTGTGGAGAGATTTCTTCCTTCACCTTCCCTTTCTTTACCTGTGAAAAAACTTGTAAATCAGACAGATTTAAAAGAAGACAAAAGAAAAAAAATTAAAGCACAAAAAAACCCCAAAACCAAGACACTTTTTTTTTCTATTCTGCATGGTACTGAAAGCACAATTTACTGAAAAGAAAAAGTGAAAAATATCTCAGAGAATTAACATATTCCAAGAGATATTTAGTCTATTTTCTTTATGGAAAACCCTTTTTTTTTTTTTGTGGAAAGGGTTTAAACCTCTTTTATTAGGTATTTAATATATGGCAAAAGTCAAGATGGGAACAGAAAAAGACTTTCTGTTATGTGGAAGCACAGAGACAGGCACACACAATAGGCACAGGGACAATATTTTTTGCTGTATTCCTGAGATCCTTGTCATTGCTGCAAGAGCGTGGAAATACTTGGAGGATTCTTTGCATTCTTTCATATAACATCTCTCAGCACCTCTTCTTTCCCCGCATTAACACAATTCCTAACACGTTCAACCAAAAAAATAGTTATTTCCCTTTTTTCATTTACAACTGAAGTCCAAAAAACACCGAAAGGTCTCCATTTGTGAAATGGTGAAAATAAATTTAATGGGGAAGCAGGAGGTCCTGCTGGTTCCCATTTAGCAATTCTCTTACTAGGGGTATTAAATATGCTTCTCAAACATGCCTTCAGATGGAGAGTACTGGAATTATTTTATCTCTGCGGAGAAAGAAGGGGAAAATTGCCTGCTCGTCTGAGAAAAGCAAATACAGAAGGTGATCCATGGGACTAAAGAGTGACAAGAAATTGAGAAACCGCAAGATGTTAATGAGATGTATTGATTTAATTAGCCAGCATAACCTCATTTATCATTCTAACCACAAGAGACATGCCCATAAAAGCTGGTGTTTGAAGGTCACAGTCATATGTAACATACCTACTATACCATACAAATGTCCAGCTGTAAGAGATCTGTTTTACTTAGACTTGGAAAGAAGTTATTGAAAGACAAGTTTGAAAAGCCTCCATACGAATAGCACAGTTCTATATGCTGTGATCAGGTCCATTCATCCTCTTAATAATCTGGAGTTTCTGGATTCACAGTGTTTAGTGGGTCTAAATGTAAATAATAAAGACTTAAACAGTGGTATCTGTAACAAAGGAGGAATCCTTCAGTTTCAGGACACTTTATTGTTTTATAACCGCAGGTTCACGTCTGCCAGTCTCCCTACTGCTTCTGCCTGTTCATTATTCAGGAAAGAACTTAAATAATGATAAGGCTCTGAAAGAATTCTCAATAGCGAAAAACTTCTTAAGGGCTCCTTTGCCATCTCAGCTACGTAGGGGTAAGAATCAAGTACACTCAGTAAGCGAAAAATGTTCCTGGGGACACATGCCAGCATAAATGAGAGAATAATTTGGCCCCAAATTAGAAACTCTGTTGGCTGGGGGCTCAGATATCCTACAGCATTCACTGCTGCCCATCTGACACTGAATACTTTTCCGTCTAATTGGAACTTCCTTACCTTAGTGTGAAATTATTATTTTTTTAAAATTAAGATTTAATGCCATTTTCTGCTTCATTTTCTGATGTATAAAGCTTGTGAAAAGTGTTTTGCAAGTGTTTCTACATTGTTTAAGGTTTTGCGTAACAGTACATGCAGCTGTTACGCTTTCCTAAGCATTTATTTTTTAATTGAAACTCCTACTTTAAAAAAGGCACAAGACCCACGTTTATTAATTTCGTCATCCAGCTCCCACCAGGAAGAACTGGAAAGGCATCTCCCACCTTCTACACCCTCTTCATGCTGGCCTGGAAGCACAGCTTCAACCTTGACCACACGAACCCTCAGCCAGGGAAATCTCAGACTGCAGCACCACCAAACTGTGCAAAGCCAAAGCCCTCCCGCATTTCAGGAGTCGGGAAGGTGTCCAGCACCAACACCTACACAAGCGACAATCAACATGGGTTCGGACTCGGCTGCAGTGACCTCAGCTTGTGCCCATTTCAGATGCCTCAGAGTCGAACAAGGATGTTGGAAACTAGAGCCCACTCACAACTTTCTCAGGAAGCCTATTTCTCCTATATTTAAACTCCCTTTACAGTGGCTGCACAGGAGATGCAGTCTGAAGGATGTTTTCTGCTCCAGAGAGAAAAGGGGGTTTGTGTTGTTTTGGCTCCATTATGTGCAGAACACAGGGAACTGAAGTCTTAATATAGTTCTTCTATTTCTTTTCTCCTTATCCCCTTCACCCCTGCTACGGTTTCAATTGGATTAATTTAAACCATATTTTTTTTTAAGTTAACATAGTACTAAAGGTCCATTTCTAGCACAAAATGGCCAAAATAAGTGCCCAGGGAAGCTGGTGTTACTTGCAGAGGTCAGAGGTCTATGTTCCTATTGACATGAGCTACAGCCTGCATAGCCATCGGAGTATTTGCCTGGTACATCCATAGCATGAAAGGAAAAAGCCTGGTTAGTAGGTTTTCAGTGAGAATGCACGCAGTCGTCAGGGCTCGCTAGAAGCCTTTAGCTTTTTAGTGCTAAGCTAGGCTAAGTGCCTTCATCTTCAGATGTTTCTCTTGCAGGATGCTCGAGTAGCCCAGGAACATCAGCAAATACATCTGATGCTATCTATAATGGACAGGGCACTTCTTTGCGTGCACCTCTGTTAAACCTTCCTATATTACATACCCTTCCTAATGACCTGCAGGATGTTCAGAGCAGATAATACAACAAAACTCAGATTATACAAAAATAGCATGTACTTGAGAAGTCACCTCCTACTCTGCAGTCAGTGGCAACAAGGACAGACAGCATCCCTCCTAGGTCTTAGCAGCTGCCTGTGAAAGAAGACACGCCCCTGACAATTCATCCCAGCATCTGGAGGGTAGCTTTTCCACTTTGGAAAAGGGGTCTCCTTGAATCCCTTGCAAAGACAGGACTGTTCCCCCTTTCGCAATGCAAGTGTTAGATCTGGATGACAGAAGTGGAATTACACCTTTGAGGCTAACCCTCGCACCTTTATCCAAGGCAGGAAATCCCAAATCTGTCACTAAAGTGACACACACACTGCGCAACCCATTCAACTCCTTGTTTTTCAAACAGATGGATGAGAACAAAACAAGCAGTGCACATTTTAAGACGAGTGGATGCTATATTAATACCAACTCCATGAGAGTATATATAAGCTGCTGCAGTTTAATAGAAAGCAGAATTTCCTAGACTAGCATAAACTAATGGCTCTTTGGCTACAATAGATCTGCAGTCTCTCTTTGGTGTAGAAGCCCGACTACTCTGCTGATCTCAATGAAAGAACAATTGCATCTTCAATAAACAACCTGGGATCTTGAAAAATATGGGAAGATATCTGCTGCTGTTAAACTGTGTAGAAATAACGCAGTAGTGAAACTAATAAATAAATACAAACAGGTTTAAGGCATCGTCTTTAGAAACACTATCCCATGGGTCAGAGATCTGAGGATTTAGCTTTTAACAGTTCTGGCATACAAGGAACCCATCCTCTCCCCTGTGCAAGCGCTTCAGCTCTTGTTCCTGACTCCATAAATCACAGGCAGGGTAAACGCATTACGAGCTAAGAGAAGGAAATAATACGATCTCCTAGCAGACTCCGTGAGGAACAGCTCTTCACATATGTGCCAAAATGCCACGCAACTATCAGCACGGAACAAAACACACCTTCTTTTACAAACAGTCTCTAGCAAACTCATATTTCATCTATTAAATCCTTGACTGCTTGCCCCAGTCTTTAACATGTTTCCCCTCATAACATCACTCTCAAGAGCAGACTGTGCTTTTCTCCCATTTTATAAGTGCAGATGAGAGGCAAAGCTCGAGACGGGTACAGATACACAAAAAAGAACCAGGTGCCCAAATCCCAGAGCGCCAGCCACAAAGCCCTAGGAGATCCAGCGACACAGGGCAAAAGCCATAGCGCCAAGAGATGGAAAAAGTCTCTGCTCTAATTTGAGAGTGAAGAAGGGTTGACAGAGCTCACAGTTGCCCCTGACATGTAACAACTCCCTCGGGACAGTGGATACACCTGAAAGCAAGAGACAAACGGATAACACAACATTGACCACGTTGCCCACCCTTTGCAATCACAAATCAGTTTTCTGTTGACAAGGCTCATTTTTCACGGCAGCATCTTTGTCTCCAAGCCTTTGCCAAGCAGTTATAACTTCATCAGTGCATTCGGGAATACATTTAACACAATTGCCTTTTGCAGAGGTGAGATAGTAGCAAAGCAATGCAGTTCTGATAAACAACACCGCAGAGGGAAGGAGAAAAGCTACCTGGAAAAACTGGTGAAGATGGCCCTCAATTTCCTGATAAAACACCCCAGTGCATTGTTGCTCGCCTATTATTCTCTTTATGAATGACAGTAAAATGAAATTACCAGAGTATTGCAATGTGTGCAACATCATTTCATTAGAGGGATAAGAAATCAAAGCTGTGCTTTATGATCAGCAGTCTCAGTGTTAAGACTGCTATATAAGAGTTTTAATCTTGAATTCTTCATGAAATCAGATGCACAAGAAATTTATTATTTGAAGGAGTGAGCCCAGTCCCTGAAGCTGTATAGGAGACTGTCTAAACACGACAAGCTCAGAATTCCTTAACGAATTCCTCCAAATAATCAAAAGCCTTTTCATACACATCATCAAAAACTTAAACCCATGCTTAGACTTTGTGACAAAAAAACTTCCAGGCAGAAAATGCCAACTGTAAATTTGTGTGCATCCTTTTGTACATTACTGTATCATCTCTGATCAGGGGATCACATTTAATTAATAACTACTAATTGCCTGCCTGGGTTATCTTCTGCAGCTGTATATATGGCGTTCCTGTGCATTAAGGGACATAAAGACCATAGTATGATTTAATATACCAAACACACTGCTAATCAGACAAAGATTCCTGCAAAAACTCTCCTCATTCACCCAGCCTTCCCCACCTGAAGCCAGGCCACTACCATTAGTGGCCTTATGTGTGGTGCTTAGTGCCAGCTGGGGTTAAACCATGACACTGTGGCAATCTAAAAGGCACTTTTAAGGACAGGAAAATTTTCCTTCGGACATATTGTTAATATATTTTCCCTTTAAGCATCTTATGGAGTCCTCTGTTGCACTATGCTCCCTGTCTTCTGCTGGGCTGGCTCATGCCTCATTTACTTACCTGCATGGAGAACGGCCAGAGCTGCCAGAGCTGTGTTTGCTGGATCAGAACAGACACCGCTGTTTGTACTCTCGAGATAAGAGGTTGCAACAGTCAAACCATGTTTGTGCATCTCAACCACAAAATATGATCTTAATAATTACTGTGAATCAACTAAAACAACAACTCGTGTCTTCTTCTCCATAGCCCTTCATTTAAAAGGCACTCTTAATTTAGTGCTTTTTCATTTTGCTTCACATGTTTAAGAATATTTATTGCAACAAATTAAAAAAAAAAAAGCCCTTTTCAGCAACAAGCACAAGCTGTAAATTGTCCCATACCTCCATTTTCCTTCAAAGCTCAAACAAAGGACTGTTTTTGTCCTTCTCTTATGAGGTCCACATAAATCAAAGGCTGGTAAAGGGCAAGTCCAGTAATCTCAGCAAACAGCCTACACTAACTAAACGATCCAACTGCTACATGTCATGCTTCCCATCAGTCACAGACAGAAACTTTTGACATTGCATCACGGAAGAATCACTCCACACGTCCCTCAAGAAGCCGATTAACCTGGGACCACACCACGCAGAGCTGCTAGAGCACTGACTGAATTTCTTGCTCTCCTCTTGGTGTTTTCCACCCAAGGTCCATATGCTGCATTTGCACTCGTGAGCTGTGCTGAGCCCTCCCACTACGACAACTGACTCCATGTCTGTCCAGACGTGGTTTCAGCCCCGTTTCTATACTTGTGCCAACACAGTTCTATATTCTGAAGTGGGACTGACAGGGGAAGACAAGAGACTTCACCTCCCTGCTGAACACACTGCATCCCGTTGGCTGGTGTAAATGGCAATGGCTCCATTACAGCCAGGACAGGTACAACAACTTTATGGTACCTGCCAGCCTGCCCCTTGGCTGGATAACCCAGTTGACGGCCACACAGGGACTTTTTTTCCCGGCAGCACTGCTGAGCAAACGACCTTGTCACTGATAGGAGGGTCCTAGCTCCACCTTCCTGCCTGCACTACAAAAAACCCAGTTATCCAAGAAAAAAGGATAAATCATCCAATAAAATGCTTGGCAGTCTAGAGGAGGTGATGAAAAGCACAGAAGTTCAAATGACATTTTATATTTCCAGATAAACAGTTTTCTATTGTTTACAATGATAAATTGATACACATTTATATCATCACTGAGCAGGGAGAAGAAACATCTCTAAGGTGACCATACACAGACTCGCACAATCCACGTGTAAGGCAAGCGGCTGGGAATGAAGCATGTGCCACTGGCCACAACGCGGCAGTGAGACAATAACATCAGTGCCACGCTGAAGAGAACACCATGGGAACACACTGAACACCAGAACCACGGGATCTGAACACAGCAACTGCTATCCACAGGAAGAAAAATGTCACAATCAGATATCAGAAAATACGTATGTTGCTGTTGAGCTGTCAGCGTGTGGACCTGAAAAATTCCTGATGTTCTGTGAATGTCGCCTAATTCCCCACGGTGCCTTCGATGAGGCAATTCAGCCCGCTCTGAAAGAATCAACCAAAGAGGTCTAGCAAAGACAGAGTTGCTCAATGTTTCTATAATTTGTCCATATACAGACTTTGCAGTGCTTCTACAACAGGGATACAGCGGTAGCAAGAAAACCTGCGGAGGAAAACCGAAAGGAATGAGGCTGATGAGCTAATGCAGTGCCTCAAACGAGTTATCTGTCATTTCTAATGGAGCACAGCTGGCTAGGAGAGGATTGAAAGGGTGCAAAGTCTAAAATTGAAACCACAAAGCGATGTTCTGGAGGAATGAAAAGGAAGGCAGACAAACAGAATGAAAATTAGTGAAAAGCATTTGTATTTAAATCCAGAGTGTTTGAGTGCAGAAACATCTACCTTAAATTTTAATTAAAGTTGCTCCTTATATATAGAAGTTTCTCTACACAGCCAAACCAAACAGAGGTAAGCTGGAACGTGCCCTTCCATTCTCGCGGTAATACCAGGATAGCTCCCTGATCAACCCATTTGTTATTACTCAGTTTATCCTAAACTACTCTAGCAGGGATTTAAACTAAGCTAGTAAACCACCCTAAGTTTGGAATTAAAAGAACCCTATTGGGACCAATTTGGTATGCCAATTTATTCCAGTGAAATGACCAAACTAGTTTAAAAGAGTAACAAGTCCACACTAATTTAATCAGCCTGCGACCCATTAATGACAGAAACAATACAGTTGTCTGTTGCTGCTAATGGAGAGAGGAGTACTGGTCTGAGAGATAGGCATGTTTTCTGCACCACACCAATAGCCATCTTTATAACCCGACAGCATATTAAGATTAAAGCTGACATTTTTAATATCTTCTTGTTGCCACACACTATTTGGAAAAGTGCACATGAGGAAAGGATGTCATCTATCTCACTTAATGTGAGTTGGGAACTTCTTAATGTCATTGCTGATTTATTATTATCACTTTCAGACCAACAATGTGCTTGGCGCTACAGAAAGCAAAAATTAAGACACCTTCTGCAGCGAAAAACGCAAACTGCAACTGATAAAAAATAGTGGGGACAGAAGGCAAGCGATAAGAAGGACCAAACATTTTCTAAGAACACAGCTTCTATGTCAACCCCTATCTTGGTGCGCTCTCTTCCATCCGTGTCGAGATACTGTCTGCACACTTCAAAACTAAACAAGCTTGCTGTTAGGGATATATCCAAACATGGTATTCAGACTAGGCTAAAACGTGCCACTAACCCTGGATGCTAAGAAAATAACACAGTAACTGATTGTACTTTGTACTTACATGACTTTTTAAAATGCTGATGTCAACGAGCAAATGGCATCATGCTACTCAACAGAGAAACGGAAGCAAGAGGAAAGGTGAAGGAAGGAGCCTGGAGGGGAACTCAACAGGTTTTCTGAACCCCAGTCCATTGTTTATGAGAGCCCATGGACCACTGCTAAGATAATCCTGAAAAAAAATGGCCAAGTTTCGCTTTTATAAAGCAGCTAGAATGCAAGAAAGTGTCAAAGGAAGTTGTCACACCTCAATCCACCACCAGCTCAGTAGGAAAGATCATGTAAGAAATAGAAGGGAAAACAAAGAACCCAAGAAAGTTGCCTTCAGAAATGGGAGTTCCGAATAATATATTGCCTGGTATCTTGGAAAGTATCAAAAACATTTCTTTTTTCCTGAACATTGCCAAAGAAATCTATTTTCAATGGGAAGCCTGCCCAAGGCATTTATATATTATCATATTTATATATTATA